>MJUU01013926.1:0-35832 GCA_002080025.1 Modiolus philippinarum | reverse complement strand
ACTTGCATCAAGATGCATCGAAAAGTCCCGAAATCGAACACCTTTAATTAGATTTCAGAAATCAATATATCTTCCATGCATGCTTGATTACCATTTGGAAAGTCTCATTCAATGCTTCACAGAATTTTCCTGGTGTTTGTCAGTTCAGTTTTACTGATAGCAGGCGTCCTGATCGCAGTTTCCATGATAACAGGCGTCCTGATAGCAGTTTTCATAATAACAGGCGTCCTGGTCGCAGTTTCCATGAGAACAGGCGTCACGATTGCAGTTTCTATGATAACAGGCGTTCTGATACGGATCTGTCATCCTTTGAAGTGTGAAGTGTGAATAAGCTTTGGTTCTTTTTGTCGAAAGAAATTCAATTAAAATTAAAACAACACAAAAATCGAAATCCAAAGACATGGCAAAAACGGCAACAGAGAAAAACAAAGACAAAACAAGGACGTGAGACAGCTACAATGCACGGAAATAAAAAGACGACATTAAAAACTAAAGTACTCATAGTGTGAACTCCCATGAAATCCGGGAATGACATCAGGTGCTCCGGAGGAGTAAGCATGCCCTGCTCCGTAAAATTAACCACCCAAACAGCCGAATGACTTTTCTCATTTTCCAGATAGACACATCACATATTTCAGTCATGTGCTGACGACAACATAATTTTGGATATCGGAAATTTTCAAAGGTTAAATATATTCTTGAAATATTCCAATGAGCACACATCGCTCTCAACCATTGTAATTAACAATGAATAGTAATGCAAAACATGTATAAAATAGATTGCATTAATTTTTAGGTCAAATGAGCAATTTGCAACTATATCAGGACAAATGCAAGATAATTCAAACTTTCATTTCAGCGTATTGCACTCGGTAGATGTCCTTGGTACTGAATTTGGCTTCCTATTTCCATAACTTCTTTTTGGACATCTTTTGGAATATGGATTTGCATATTATTTGATTTAAATGCTGCTGATAAGAAGTTACTCCTTGAAACACGTGTGCAGCATAACGAAATTTACTGTTTTAATGCAACTTCGGTATTTTTGTATTTTGAACCATTAGGCCGATGCCACTGCTGGTGGATCATAGGGCCCCGAGTGTATTCACAAGCCCAATAGTCAGACCTGTCTGACATGAAAATTTCACCGTGCGTATTATAGAAATTCATTCTTTTTATCAAAATTCTAACCACTTGAAAATATTTAGACATTTCGTGTATTGCACTCGGTAAATATGCATGGTACTGGAGTTTGCTTCCTATTTCGATATTTTTGAAATGGATACTTCTTTTCGGACTTCTTTTGGATTATGGCTTTCCATATAATTTGATTTTAATGCTGCTGATGAGAGGTTATTCCTTGAAACATGTGTACAGCGTTGCGAAATTTACCGTTTATCATGCAACTTCAGTATTTTTTGTATTTTGAAAAAGACAGAGATGAAGATTGAATTGACAATGACGTTTTGAGTACCACTTGAAATCTTAAATAATGAGTATAGGCACAAAGTGATCCTTTTTACGACCCACAGTGAGTCGTCTCTTTTATCGAAAAATAAGGTAATGGTCTTTTCAACGCATTGAGCGTGGAGTTTCATCATAGTTTGTTTACAATGATTCACGACCAGGCTCTCAGTATTAAGAACTAACTATTCTAAACTGACATAATCACCGGTAGACCCCTTATTGAAATACCGGGTATATAATACTAAGATAGAGTAAATGAGAACCGAACCGTCAGTCAGAGAACGAACAATCCATGGACATAGGCAACATCGGAAACACTAAAAAATAAGAACACCACCTGAGAACGGGACAAAAAAGAAAAAAACGAAGACACACATACAGATGAACAACACGCACCCAATAAAAACCATGGGTGAGATCAGGTGTACCGGTAGAGTAAGCATCTCCTGCTTCTTATAAGACACCCGCCGTGTTGAACATGTCAACTCCGGTAGTAAAGTCAAATCCGATAGAGAAAAACAAACTTTAGTTAAAGAGGGAAAGATCTGTTGTCATCTGGGAAACAGATATCCCGTAACGATCGTATCCCGTGAGAATTATGATTTACAAGCGGTGCTAAATAAAATTTGAATGGTAGAAATAAATGGACATTCATCTGATGATGATTAAAAAAATGCTACTAAATATGATGGTTGCAATATAAAATCTCAAACCGGTGTAAAAGCTGTAATAAATTATAAAATTGACAATAGCATCAAATAACTAAATACCGAAGTTACTGTGAATAAAGAAACAGGCCCGACCACAAACTGCAGTGGGAAGAAGTTCAGAAATGACATGGCAAACTAAAGCCATTTTGATGAAAATCTGAAAAGCAATTTAAATAAAAGGCCAAAAAGAGACTGTATCCCTTCTGTATCGTTCTTTTTTAATAGTCAAACAGAATAAAAAGTCCTTTTTAAATTATGTTTCAAGCTGATTGCCAGCTCTCGTGAATGCAAACACAGAAATGAAAATCTTGAAGTGGGCCACCTAAGGACTTTATGACCAACACAACTTTTTGAAGGTGCCAACCAAGAACTGTTGCAACCATTTTTGTTCCAATTGGTCATGCGGTTTCATCAAGATCTTTCATTTTTTTCTCTATTTTCCATAGGGTTCTATGTTCAACTATGTTCCCAGATGGTCATCCTAAATGATTGATTGATTGATTGATTGATTGATTGAATATTGTTTAACGTCTACTGAGCAATATTTCAGCTATATCAAGACGAGAACAAGTTTGTTAATAAATTTTCACTTTGGGGTATAGAGAGGGTCATGGGAAGGGAAATTCTGACTGCCACTGGAAAAGTAGGGTGAAATCGAAAGGGGCGGGGAATTTAGCCTTGTAGCCGATCACCTACGGACCACACAAAAAGAGCTTGCTACAAGGGTTCTTTAACGTGCAGGAAGCGTGACATTTCTTCCAACACGTGGACCTGAGTTTACATCCCATCCGAAAGATGGGTTGTGTATTTATTAATCCCGCACAACCAAGGAATGGGTCCTATTTCTATATCCCGGGGTTCCCTCGGGTCAACCCCGTTTAGGAGGGGTCATACCCCGCAAGCCGGAGATACTAGGTCTTATTTCTATACCCCGGGGTTCCCTCGGGGATTCATCTTGAATGAGTTGCGAACATAAAAGTAACAAAAGTAACAAAATTCAAGGATACCATCCATTGACTCTAATGATAAAATTTAATTACAATTTATCTAATGGTTTCAGAAAAGAAGATTTTTGACTGCATTTTTCATAGGTCCTAAGTTATACTGTGTTAGTCGCTGGTTTCAATTGTTCTCGATGTTCCATATGGTCAAAATCAAATTATATTCTCGGCTGGAACCATTTTTGATTAGATACGAATCACTTCAACTTCAGGGATGATAACAAGGACTATTAATATCAAGTGTAATATTTTTTTCAAGCGGTTCCACAAGAGATCTTTGACTCAAAGCAATCCACATAAGCTCCTTTTGAACAATGTTTCTCAAATGTTGAAATACAGACAAACAAATGGTTGAAGTACAAACATAAAAATCAAAATTTTGTTTGGGACTACATTAAAATTTGTTAAAATTGCTGGAGCGATTTCAGAGAAAATGATTTTAAATGCATGTCCCATAGTGTCCGATGATAAACTGTTTCAAAGTTAGGGCTTTAGAAATTGGCAATCGTTCATCTTATAAAACCTTTTCCAATGATTTTAATGAGTCCCACCTTAAGACTTTGCAAATCCTAATAGCAAATAACTAAATACCGAAGTTACTGTTAATTTATTTCCTGCATATGCGCATTTCGACAACTTATGTCTCTTCGGTGCAGATAAAATCTTAATGTTTTGAAGACCATAAAATCAAATATGTTTAAGAACTGATAGAGAACAAATACCCAAAATGATCTAAATGTAAAGCCTAAATAAGCTAAGGACAGAGCTTTGCGTGAGGGAGATACTCCTTAGTTTTCAACAAAATTTACAAAAATTTTAAATATTGAAAGGTTCGAAATAAAATCGGCTTTCGGATCAGCACCGAAGTACTGACTCCTGGGCTGTTGAATACCCTCGGGGACTAACAGTCCACCTGCAGAGGCATCGACCCAGTGGTAACAAATAACTAAATACCGAAGTTACTGTTAATTTATTTCCTGCATATGCGCATTTCGACAACTTATGTCTCTTCAGTGCAGATAAAATCTTAACGTTTGGAAGACCATAAAATCAAATATGTTTAAAAACTGATAGAGAACAAATATCCAAAATGATCTAAATGTAAAGCCAAAATAAGCTAAGGACAGAGCTTTGCGTGAGGGAGATACTCCTTAGTTTTCAACAAAATTTACAAAAATTTTAAATATTGAAAGGTTCGAAATAAAAGCAAGGATGCGTGATTTAAACAAATGCAAATAAAATGTGGAGAACTCAAACGCTGCATAAAGTATAAGGATTATTTATATACTTGAAGAGCAGAATCTCGGAGATCGTATAGAATGAAAGGTTCCTGCCCTTTTTGGCTTTTCCAGTGACAGTCAACACTCGTTTACCTATTCACCTTTACATTTTTTATTCTATCTACATTAACATACTCAGTCTGATATGGTCGTATAAGCCCGAATATTGAAAAGCTAACAATATCGGGAGTATGTTATAAGCAGATAAAAACATGACTTTTGCATATCAGCAAGGTTATGATCCCTCGACCAATATAAGCACATCAAATAACGTCACGTAAAAGTTTCTTTCATATTTGATATTCACTAATTTTTAATGTTAACTACACTCACGTTCTTTGTTATTCAATTTGTCAGAAAAAATATATAATAATTAATGTAAAATATAACTCCGTTCCATCAGAGCAACACTGTTTTTACAAAAGGACAAGTCTTTAAACAATTAGCAGTAGACCATAAGGCCCTATCAAGTTAATTTTATAGATTCTCATCCACCCGTAACAAAAAATCTTGGGTGGTTGTGAGGGTTTCATTTTATTTTTAATCGATGTTCACTAAAATTGATATTAATTTAAAGATAATTTATGAATAATTGAAAATAGAAAAATGAGCTTAGAAAAAATGGAGCGGCGGGGATGAGAATCTATTAATTATCTTGATGTGGCCTAATCAAATGTAAGCTGAATCATGCCCACTGTTATTTTTAAAAAATGGGACCATTAATGTAACAGAAAAATGTCACAGACAGATAAAACTGATGCACACTACTTTGATCTTCTGAAATTTAATTTAACATTAATTATTTGTTATTTTACTATTTAGAATTACGTCAAGCTTTATGAGGTCATAGGTATTCATAATGTAATGTTGTTTATAGTGACATTGGTATTTAGTTTAGTTATTCATTAAATAGAGATTGAAATGATATGGAGAAATTCATTTAATGCCCTTAAATTTGGAAGTGAATATGTATAATCAAAACTTACAACTTTAAGAAGACATTTTCATTGGCGAGACAATTATCTTGATTTAAGCAAGAGCTCTGTTTTCCCAACACTTCTGATCTCATCTGGCAAAAGGCCGTGTCAATTTTTGTCATTCAGCGTCTTCTTCCATTCTCCTTCTCTCCACTGAAGCCACTTAAACATATTTTATCAAGCTTCACATGAATTGTGTAGGGAAAGTCCTTTACAAAATTTGCTCATAAACATAAGTTGTCGAAATGACCAGTAACTTCGGAATTTTCTTATTTATTACAACTGGGTCCATGCCTCGGATGGTAGACTGTGTATCCCTGTAGGTATATATCAAATCTGGTTACCAGTACATACGCGCTGAAAAGAAAACGATTTTATCTAAAAACTTGCAATTTTTAATTTTACAACACTGTGCTCAGAATTAAGGAGTATATCCCTTGAGCAAAGTGCTTTGGCGTTCAACTTAGACCGTTTTGGTGAATTGTTCTCTATCAGTCTTACAAGTGTTTTAGATTGTGGTCTGCCAATGTTTTTATTTGATTTGCACTGAATGGATATAAGATGTCGAAATAGTCAAAATAAAATGTAGAATAACTTCGGTATTTTTAAATTTTAACAGAAATGATAAAACCTCCTCCGTCATCGAAGAACATAATTTTCATATAGATACTACCGTAAAATGATATTTTTATCAACTCTGAAACCAACCTTTTAGTCATTACTTCAGTGCTGACCCAAAAACCGATATTGTCCAATACATAACATCTACATCTTTGAAAAAAAATTGATTAAAAGTAATGAGTATCTCTATCTTCGAAAGCTCTGTCTCCTGAGCTGTTTTTTTTTTCTTAACTGAATTTACAATTTTTTTGTTTACGGACTTTCAAATGATTTGAATTGATCTGCACTGAATGAACATAAGTTAACAGTAATTTTGGTATTTTGTTATTTCAATAGAGAAAATTAAAACTTCAATATTTATGTTTGGAACAAATGCAGAGGAATGCCGAAGGAATAAGTGGTGCGATGACTCCAAAATGAAAGTGCATAGACATGTCAAAAACGTCATCACAGAAAAGAAATAAAAAAAAAAACAGAGAGATGGGAAAGCCACAAGGCAAGGAGATAGAAAAGACAACATTCAGGACTAAGACACTTATAGTGTAAACTCCCATGAAAACCAGGGAAGACATCAGGTGCACCCGAAGATCAGGCATGTCCCGCTGCGCTAGCAACACTAGTCACACTTTCAGTGGGTCAATCCAGTGTTAAGTCAAATTCGGTTATGTCGAATCCGTGATGACGTGAAATCTAGCTGAAAATGTCCGTCTTAATTTTGGACACAGATACATCATATCTTTCATTGTCTTGGTGACTGCCGAAGAATTTTGGAGGGATGAAAGTAACAAAAGCTGAACAATTCCCAGATTAAGCAACTTTTTGATAGTGTACTTGCTCTATTAAAAATTACTGTATAAGATACATGCTTGACAGTGATAAATCAACTGTGAAATGTACACTTCATAAGCTGTAGAGGTAATTATATTGCTACTAAGAAAGGTAAAGTTCATAGTTGGGAAGTTAAAATCACCACGTTTGTCATATAGCTTAGATATCAAACGTCCATCTTCATTAATGTTTATCAAAAGATCTTATAAGTACGAAGCAGAAGTAGGTGTATCAGAAGTCTCTTTAATTTCAATCTTATTGGGATAGATTTGGTGTAAATATTCCATACATTTTGATTTGTTAGAAAAATAACATCATGTTTGCAGCGGATGCAGAAATTAAAGGACTGGGTTTACTTTTTTAAAAATTTTGTAAGTGCGTGTGTGTGTGGGATTGTGTTTTAGCCCTAATAAAAACTTCATTTCAAACACTTCCGACTCCATTCCGTCTCGACAAAAGACATGGCCACACTGGACTTCAGGGGAATCGTCCTTTTTATCATCCACTCTGAAATTGTTGAAGTAAATCCAACTTTACTTTACTGACACGAAGTTCCAAAGTTTCTTTACAAATATTGCTTATTTCATTCTGATCCGATAAAAAATGCCCGACAGTGCAAAACCTGGTATAATATTGAATCCTACGCGGTATATTATTTGGATGATCTCCGAAAGCACTGAAGCAAATTCAACCAATTTTTACGGGATTATTGTTTTGGGATGTCTTTCATAAATATTGCCTTTTCTTTCCCCTTTCCCTTCTACAAAATCATGGTCACCAGTACAGAACATACTTTGGGAAAATCATAATTTTGATCATCTGCTCTGAAATTATTAAAACAAATATTAACTGTGTTGAAATGATACATAATAATTTAATAAAAATTTAATTAATTTTAATAAAACTGATGTTTGCTGAAATGGTTTGATATTCTTCATGGTTACCCAATAAAAGTGACATTAAAAAAAATATATCAAAAGACATTGAAACCATTTGCCAACATTTCCATAGTAAAGTGAATTTTCTGTCGGATGAGGAAGAATTATGCGCAGTTATAAACCGTGGTACTACCTTCATGAGATAATCATATTAAAACGAAAAGAAATAGACTAAATGCATAACACATGGTTTAAAATACAGAAATATTAGGTGCCTGCAAATGAGGAGCAATTGATAGAAAATAAAAATATTAGTTTCGTAACTAGAAGAGTTTGCATACGAGGAAATATTGAGAAGATAATTAGAATACATGATTGAAATCTAAAATATATCCATCGATTTTAAAATAAGCCGAGTTCAAATATTGTACTCGAGTACTCGGCTTCAAAATGAGTACTCGAGTATTCGAGTACTCTTTGCTATCCTTTATTCATATATACTTCTTTTCCTTTGCATTTATTTTTTCATTGTTTAAACAGAATTGTCCATAACCAACTTTTTAAAAAAAAAATCATGATTTTTTTTTTGTTTTACATCTTTAACATTTATTTCTGGCGTGGCACCCACCACACTGCATACATTGTAAAAGGCCTATAATTAACTCCTGATCTACTGCGAAACATCTTCAATTTTATTTTAGACAGGAACATTTAAAGACCTGTCAAATAATGTTCTTAAATTCATGAACTTGATATATGTACAAACACACAACAAAAATGATTGTAAATATACAGACACCATCATGATGTACGTAGTTAAATTGAAACAACGTATGTTGAGATTTGTCTTAACTTAAAAAAAGTCAATCCACATCTCAGATATTTTTGTTGATATCTCATTCAAAGTTATACGAAAAAGGATAAAAATAAGAAAAAGAAACGTAGAATAACAACATTAAAACGCAGAGTGGGTGAGATAAAAATTACAATGCATGTCAAGTAATTAAATATCCTAATTCATTATCAGTCACCTGAAACAATTACGTTCAAAACATTTCATTCTACAGGTGTTGATCGGTAAATTGTATGAATTTCATTTGATCTACAGAGACTCACCGAACTGAACACTTTTACGAAATTATCGGGTCACTGTGAAGGCGTCACGTGCAGGTTGTTCTGCTGACGCCATGTTTTGGTAGTATTTGTTTTGTTCATACGTGTATATGTTTTATGAAGAATGCATATAAATTATTCCAATAAACAGAAGATAAAGAGTGATGATGTAGAATGTTCAGCTGATTTCAGTTTAATATAGAGTGCTATTTATCATTTTGTGAATTACCGATAAAAGAAATATAGGGCATTTTGTTTTTGAAACAGACTTTATGACGGCGTAACACATGAAGCTCACCCCAGAGTGCGCACTTGAAACTGGTCGTGATAAAGTCCGTATAAAAATGTCCAATATTCTATATATCCAATGATGTCACCTTTTATTTCTTTCAGTGACATGTTTGCCATTGCTTACGTATCATAGTCATAAATAACACAAGTGACATTTATATTAAATTTATGACCAAGTTTAAACCTCTTTCTTTGGATATCCCAAAAGCGTCTAGGAGCTCAATTAACCTATATACACACTTGAATGCAGCATATAATCTATAATCATTTTAAGTAGTTTTTCTTGATTCAAGGAATGTTAAATCTGGGGAGACGTGAATCTAGCTGAAAATGTAAGTTTTCATTTGTGACACTGACATTTCATATCTATCTATGATGTAGTTGTGACGGCCATAGAAATTCTAATGGGACGAAAGTAACAACAACTGAACATATCCCAGCAGTTTTTGTGATAGTGCTGTTGCTCTTTCCACTATGTGCTGCACGCTGTACAGTAACGAATTAACTATATAGAGACAGGAGACAACAAATAATTTAACTGTAAAATAGAAAGGTAATGTGTCCATGGTGTCTGTACATTTTCCTTTATATAACATTATCATTTTGGTAAATACATGTTTTTGTGCCTAACATTAGACCTTTAATGTGTCACGATGGTTGACAACAAGCATCATATCCGTTCGGTCAGTTTAAATACCACTTTATACTACCGCCAATAGACCATATCCGAGTTTTTGTATTCAGATTCACCAGTTGGTGTTTGTCTGCCCTACGTCACAAACGTGTCCGCCCCATGTGACCAACATCATGACGTTTTAGGCTCTATGACGTCACGTTTTCTATCCTGTGACGTGTTGAAAAGTAGTCTTGTAAATCCTAATACCAAAGGTCGGACATGGTCTATTGTATTGAAAAAATTAACTTGGTGGTTATGTTTTCCCACAATTAAAAAAAGAATGTATAACGAATTTGTTAGCAAAATATATCGTAGGAAATAATTTTGACCATATAACAAAATAAAACCTTATTGAGGTTATCAGTAAGACAATTTGGTATTGAGAGCCATGATGCATACCTATTTTGGTTACACGTTTATCTTGAACTATTATGTGGACGTGCATTCTTCTTTAATGGTTACGTAAAAGAAAATAAATAAATGTAGTTTATTTTTTAACTAAAAAGTTCTTTAGATTTATTTTGAACAATTCATTCTTTAATACACAAGATCAATTGTTCACTCAGACGTAAAAATTCATTGCAATCTACGTATTCGTGACTAACCTTTCACATTAATGTATTTGTATTCACGTTTCTATTTATTAAGATCACACAGCAATTGGAAACGGTATAATCAAGGTTTGTTTAAATGCAATTATTTGATTTATTAACTTGTAGTTTACAAAATATCTTATTGTAAATCATTGAAATAGATATATCATTATATAATTATTATAAGTCATTGGAACCTTAACTCTTTGTAAGCCTACAGCTGTCGAACGAATTCATGGGATCTTTGTTATTCAATTTAATTAAAAATTTTGTTTTTATTACATTTGTTAAAAAATGTATGCATAAAAACATTTTAAAATTGAATACGAAAAGTTATAATGGTCATGTAAGGTAGAATTGAAAAAATGTAAATGATCCGGGTGTATGTGAACAAAATAAAAACTAGAAAAATTAGATTGGAGTTTGCGGCAAAAGTTTCTTTTCTCGAAAAACGTTCTGAAGTAGTGAAATGATAGATTGATTGATATTTTATGCCATCGTGGCAGTATTTCAGCTGGTTTACGTTGCGAAAGTTTCGGCATGTCTCTTTAACTGCAAACAGGAAAATGATAAAATGCAAGTTATCTTTCTTTTCATGAATGTAATATTCATTTTTAATTAGAAAAGTTAGGGCCGTTATTCATCATTTGGTCTTTGTCAGCTTTTTATGTAATTTGATTTTTGGTGTTTTTAAGTTTTTTTTTTAATTCTTCTGCACTAGTCAAAATTATTTGTGAAAATTGCTATCTTCAAAACTCAATAAGTTAAATTTAAGTTTTATCTTATATATTTGCATGCATGATATCAAATAATGATATCAAATAATAATAATAGATAATTGAAACTGATATAATGAATTGCGTCAAAGATATTGATTTTACAAGCTTAATATTAGCAGCTGCAAAGGGCAAGTTCACCATTTCATGTGTTCATAAGAATAAAATGTGCAATGAGGCAAACCGGAATGCCAACTGACCCTTTTAAACTTCATTTTTTCGCTTTAGTCGTAGAATATACTCAAATAAAGTCTTCTTGTAAAGTACTCACAGTTAAATGTATTCTTCTTAAATTATGTGCTAAATAGTACTAAATAGCAAACAATTTCGGGATATATGTGCAATATAAGCGGCTTAAGTACTAATACTAATACTTTATTCTCATAAACATTGTACAGTTATATTGCTCTATTAAATTGACCTGACTGGTCACGGGGGTTTGTTCACATTTATCCCACTTTCCAATTTTCTGATTCACGTTTCTCCCACTTGTGTCAAACAATAGGCGAGCTTAGTGTTTTTAAAGCAATTAAAATGTTTTTTTATTGACAGAGTATAGTGAGACCTGGATGAGTGAAAATAAAATAATTTATCATAAAATTAAATGATATAAAACATTATAGATAATGCATTTAAAACCAATATTAGATAAATAAAATAAAAGTAAATAATTCTATATTTGTCAATTTACATTTTCTCAAATAAATTTCACTCTTTCTAAAGCTTTAAAATATTAATATCATTGATTCTACTTAAATAAATAATATTTGAATATAATGTATATTTTGTGTAGAAGTTGTAATTTTGTACAAATTATAATTTGTACAAATATTTTATACAAATTATAATTTGTATTTTCAGTTTGTACAAATTACAAGTTGTACAAAATTAGGTTGTGCAAGTTATAATTTGTACAAAATAAGCCAAAATATCACTTACAACTTGTACAAATTTTAAAATCATTAGCTAAATTTTATTTCAATATGGAATTAATGAAAATATGTTAAGTAAATTATGAAATTAATGAAAATATGTCTTTTTTAATACCCTAAAGCAAATCAGAAACAAAACTGACTAAATTTTATTTAATAAAAAGTATTATCAGAGCAATTCATGAACCATGACAATAGAAATTACACGAATGAACATAATGTCATTTGTACAGTCGAACTTCCATAGCTCCAACATCCTTGGAAGGGACTGATGAAAACAGTGCGGGTCGAGGTATTTCAAACTATCAAGCTAGAATTATATTGGAAACTTAACATTTAGGGCAAACATTTTTAAACATGCATGGGGGTGTAAGCTATTGCATTTTGCGCAATCGAAGCTTGTTTCTACAAGTTACATCTATTGTTATGTTGTATTGTCTATGTGTTTATTCGTCCATCCAACATGGGCACCCATTAAGCGGGGACAAATCTACCATGGATACAACAATGTAATTTTACTGTGGTATCCAACAGAAAAATCTTAATCGTTAGATTTAATCTGAACTATTCATTATTGACTATGCAGTCCACATTAACAGTAGCTGCTTTTGTGCTATCAAATTTTAATCTCTAGTGTACAAACTGAAAGTACAGATTTTCTATTTTTTTCTGTTTAAAAAGAAGCTTGTTGCAGCACATATTCGCACAGCTTCACAAATAAATAAAAAGCAACAAAGGAGGAATAACGATTGTCACATGATCTGTGAATTGGTGTTGTCGTCATACACGGAACTTTCAGGAATTAGTTTAAAGCCATCTAGTTGAAAACGGTTCTGTATTGCTCTTATAACTATATTCATACACAAAAATTCATTATACAAAATTTAGAAAGATTGTCTGGTGTGCTCTATTACATTACAATAAAACATATTTTCATTAATTTCATCATTTGCTAAACATATTTTCATTAATTTCATCATTTGCTAAACCAATTTTCATTAATTTCATCATTGAAATAAATCTAGCAAATGATGTATGATTTGTACAAGTTGTAAGTGATTTTGGGCTAATTTTGTACAAATTATAATTTGTACAACCTAATTTTGTACAAATTGTAATGTGTACAAACTGAAAATACAAATTATAATTTGTACAAAAATTTTGTACAAATTATAATTAGTACAAAATCACAACTTGTACACAGCATATATATATGCTGTCGATGATAACCATTTTTCTTTAAGCTGTTTATACTCTAGTAAGGAAATTGAAAGAAAAAGAAAACCTTGTTATCTGTTGATGCTTATCAAACGATGTAAGCCAGTTTTGGGTAGCTATGTGTTGAACCATGGTCATTGTTAAAGCCAAGTCGAACACAATAAGCTGAATTTATGAACGAAAGTAAGCTTCCGGATTCAGTTACTGGAGTCCTATATCATAGTCGGCTGGTTTAGGGCTAACTTAAAAATCTCCATTATTAAAGCTTATTTATTATCAACATTAAAAATGAAGGGATATGGAGTATATGCAAATGAGACAAAATCCCTACAAATACATGGTAAAACCAAGCAATGGACCAACGCTTTTATTGTTGTTCTTCATCTTGATGTCGCCATGAACAATGAGCATTACTCATACCTCATAGCAAGTTCAAGACGGCCCCTAGCACCGGTTTGAGTCGAATTCATTGCTAATTGCTGAGCAACGCTACATCCATGTCTTTTTTATTTTGCTCTATTAAATTGTTATTTATGCAACTGAGAATGACAATTTTGCCTTTTTGTCCGATTAATACTGTTTGCTGTTTTCCTGTTTTTGTAATACATAAAGCAGGTTCAATAATTACAAAACCATTGAGTCCATGAATGAGGCAATTCTGTGCCTGTCAACCATTCTACTTTTTACACATCACCGACTAGGGTTAACATTCCCGTGTGTATGTTATGGCCAGAGTGTAATCTGGTAATCTATGTAATCTGGTAATCTATGTAATCTGGTATACAGATGTACCATAGCGAGGAAGCATGCATCCAATACAAATTAAGTCATTAATTGTGACCGACTTTTACATTTCTTTATCAGCTTTTACACATTTTTGATTAATGGACTTCCAAATGTTTTGATTTAATCTGCACTGATGAGACATAAGTTGTCGAAATGCGCATATGCAGAAAATAAATTTAGAGTAACCTCGGTATTTTGTTATTTATTTACCCATTACCAAATGAAGTCTAAATTTTTATTTCAGATAATATATTGTGTATTATCTGACATCGAATCCTGTAACCTCAAATAAAAAAAACGACGGCAGTAGAATACCAAAGGAACAAAGAGCTGTATGTCTATAATGTAAATCAAAGGACATGGCCAAATCGAGAACACAGAAAACAATGACGTTTGACAGCTACAAAGCGCAGAAAAAAACTTATTTTATAACGCCAAGGCAATCACTGTGTGAACTCCAAGGAGACTGACAATGACATCAGATGCTGCAGAAGGGTAAGCATGTCCTGCTCTGTTAATAGGACCCATCACATTGTAAGTGAGTCAATCTAGACAAAATTGAAAATTGTTAAAGTCAAATTCGGTGAGACGTGAATCTAGCTGATAATGTCCGCTTCCATATGTGGCACTGGTCAACACGTCATAGCCTTCAATGATGTTATGGTCACGTAGGCTGAACAAATCCCTGATTAAGGAGCTTTTGGGACATTGTTTTTGCTCTATTACAAAAAAAAAAAAAACAAAACAAAAACAAAACAAAAACAAAACAAAACAAAAAAACTACATGCTCGACAGTAATGAATCAACTGTGACATGTACACTCCAGAGGCAGGAGAGGTAAGTATACTGCTGCTAAGAAAAGGTTAGTTCACAATTACGAAATTAAAATCATTACGCTTTTAATATACTTTAATTTCAAACGTCCATCTTCGTCAATATACAAGAAAACATCTAGGTACAAAGCCGAAGTAGGTGTGCTAGTTGTTTCTTTCATTTCAAATTCTTTGGAATAGATCTGATGTAAATATTCTTTATATTTTGAAAGTACATCGTCTAAATAGCGGAAACTGAGATTAAAGGACTAGGCTATATGTTTTTTTTCTTAATGTAAGCCCTTTAAAAACTTGGCCTCATACGAGTAAAGAAAACGCTCAGCTAAGAGTGGAGCACATTCATTTCCAGTAGGAAACCTTATTGTCTGTTAGGTAACGGGAATCCGAATTCCACAAAAATATTGTCCGAACATCCGAATTCCACAAAATATTTTCGATCAAAAGTTTTAACATTTTGTTTACGTCAGTCCAGTGTACTTCTTATTTGCATCAGTGTGGTTCTTTACCACAATATTTTTTTGTTTTTTCCTACTACTAAAAAGGTGCAATTACTGTTTTTAGTTTGTTGTATGGCAGAACTGTATAAAGAGTAGAAAAATAAAAAAATTGAATGCCATGGAAATGGGTTAGACTGGTGGAGGATAGCTCTTCGAATGAGACTTTTTGGAATTTTTCAGAACTTGATTCCCGCCGCCTGTACATTAAGCTTTGTCACAGTAATTTATCAGGCAATCTTTGACTGCAGTCAATCAAGTAGTGAGGAGGGGGTACCCTATAGATTTAAGGGAGTTCCTTATTTCATCATTGGCTCTAATGCAAAGGTATGGTAAAGCTGAAGTGTGATTTTTTTTACAATCTCGCCCCTCGGTATTGTATTATTGGTATTTTAAACTAGGGTTTGCAGATGAACTGTAATAGCCCTTCTCGTTTAAAAGTTGAGATAGTGTTTCTTACACAAGAACAGGTTGTTGTTAGAAGCTTTGTGTGCAGTGAAAACGACATAATTTTTCACGAATGCTGGTCAGACTGGAAAACACGACGGGATCTCCAAATATACTGGGATTTCTAGTCTTCATTGTTGTTTTCGTATGCTGTATGCGATTCAAACTTAATTACTTATGGACATGATCCAGTCGGACATTGTATCAACGTCTTCTTTCTCTTTCTTTGCACATTTCCTATCATAGTCCTCGACTGCATCCATCAAAATCTTGAAGTTGTACCTCAAGTTGATGTTCTGGGTTTACGGAATTTGGTACCTTTTGAGAGGATATCTCGTAGTTTGAGGTTGTCTACCAGATTTAGGTCTCCAGTTATAACATGTGCAGCCGGACTATAATTGAATGGGGAAGAGGAGCAAGTGATATCGGGTGGTTTGGCTGTAACGTCATAAATTTGGAAGCCACGCAATACCCAGTTGTAATTGAAAACTGAAGTTGCAATTAGGTCACTTGGACATTTTTATTCACACATCAATTTCCAAGATTTACATTTACATTTTACGTGACATCGTGGTTGAAACATTTCAGCGATTAAATTTTTCACTACTGCGTTTTAAAATGGGGAAAGTTTTGGTAAGTTTTCAGAAACTATCAAAGACCACTCATTTCTTGGAATCATAGTACATCTTAATATCTATATGCCAAATTATAAAGACATTGCAGTGAGAAAACAAGACGACAGGTTCCAAAGAACATTGCGATTTCTGTTCAATAACGTAATTGCTGGCACAGTTTTGTTACTTTTGGTGCAGACCCGTCTGCACCTGTCATGCAACATAGCCGCAAACAGAGAACTTATTTTAACATTGGACACATGTAATCTAAATCTTGAAGGGAATCAAGCGGATTTAAAGTAAGCTGGACACCAATGATATTTATCGGGTACATTCTTTTGGTGCAGATCTTTTTCCAACATGTCCGGCGGATGATGAAGTCCGTTTGTTGTTTTATTTGATCTGGTTAATACACGGACTAGTTAAAAAAAAATTGGCAGAACTCTTTATTTATTTACAGACAAAACTGTAAATTCCATTTCTGCAAATGAACAACTTGTATGATCAATTAATACCCAATCTATGGATTACATTTATCTTATATACCCCTGAAGCAGCATCATTAGCATCACTTTGAGACTGTATTAAGGATGGTCACTCCTCAGGTTTTTGAAACTGTCTTTGACTTTCGGAATTCTCATGTTTTATCCACCATGATGCATTAGAAAATTGTGCACACTGACCCCAACTTTTCTTTTTAAATTATGTTTGTACACATCTTGAATAAACTTTTGACAGAATTTGATGAAATTTTTGATATATCTTCATTGTATTCCAAAGGGCGATTGCCTTAATGCAAAGTAGATGAAAAATCAAGAGGAGTTCGGTTCCCGCCAAAATTTTAAGCACTTAAATCTAAAAAACAGGCACACTGACCTTTCAATATTTTTTGCTTAAAATGATGTATGATTCATATTCTAACGAATAAAGATATTAATTTTAAATCCTTGATATTATAAACTTGAGGAGTGACCATCCTTAATTAAATTTGATATGGGAAGATGACGCACACCGAACATGGATGTTCACCACACCGTGTAATTGTTGGAACGCATAGATTTTAATATGACTTCCTATATTCCAATTGTAAATAGAGCCGTTATAATACCAATATAACATACCCGTCCACTTCGATTATCAAATTTTCTTTTCTTAAATAGCCTCCTGCATGTTTTCATTGGTTTTGTAAAATTGCTTTACGTATTGATCGGACAAAAAGGCAAAATTGTCATTCTCAGTTGCATAAATAACGGACATTAAGGTTAGTGAGGACACCTGACCCCAAAAATAATTCCGAATTCAAAATGGTTATTTTTTAAATATATTACCGTTGAATATATACCCTTTCTTTGGTATAAATATTGCACCACCTTTCCAGGCGTTTTTCTGAGATAAATGGGGTCAAAGTTACCTCCCCCTTAATAAAGGTCCGAATTCCCATTTACCCCCCTTTTGACCATATAAAAAAACAATTGTACATTGTTTTTGTAAAAAGAGTGTTTGGATTATAAGTCTTTGTTGTTTTTAAGGTATTTCTAAAAATACATCCACTTCTGTCAATTATTTTTGCTAATTTTCCCATTATGTGAACATTGAGGTTGGATTTTTATCACTTTTTGCCCCCTGGAGGGACATGAAAAGTGAAATTCAGAAAAACCTCCGAATTCAAAATTTCATTTTTCACTTAAATATATACCTTTATACGATATCTTCAAAATATAAAAAAAATCAGCATAGCAAACCAGGCTTTTAAGAGAACTACAAGCATTCAAAGTTGACAACTCCTCCCTCCTCCCCTGAAAAAAATTTGCCGTCACTAGAACAAAAACCGGAAGTGATGTCACTGGCTGTGCTTGTAGCACAAATACCAAACTAAAATAGTCATATGACTGTATACGGTCTTCACTTGACTAGAACAGGAAGTTGTAGGTTATACATGTCAAACCGGAAGTGGATACTTTCTTACCTACTGTTAATCATAAATACAAAAATTTCATCTACAAATTAAAATTTTGAGAAATATTGTGTGATAGTTCGACACATGACCCCACAGGAGTCCTATAGAGAGATAAGGGAGCGCGCATGCGGGATCGGAAGTAGTTTGTATTTCCAATTGGCCACCGTTTTCACCGGGATTACCTATTGTGCTGCATAAAGATATATTTTGGATGGCGTTGACTAAATGAATGAGTTGATATTTCTCATATTTTCTTGTTCCAAACTTCTAGGGAGTGATCTTTATAAAACTGAAATCAGCAGTGGCTTGTTCTGGCAGTATTTCTATCACGTCTGCGTTAATTGTTGAGAAGGGGGAGACTGCTTTTGTTGTTCTAGTGTGAATTCTCTCTCCCCGCAATTTTCGAGTTTTATTCTATCATTTTTTCCACTTTTCTTAACCCTTTGTGTATATATTAACTTTTTTCACAACTTTATCTTTATCTTATTTAATTTTTATCAAAGTTATTTTCCTTTTTGAGCACTTTTACTGTGTTAATTTATAATATTTTCCTTTTTCTCACCTTATTTCAAGTTTATTTCCATTTTTCATCATATACGAAGGAATTTGAATTTTTCCCGCTATTTTGCTGTTTCCATTGCAACGGTCGCAATTTTGATATTTTAAAGACCAAAAGTCGTATCTATACATGCTAAGTAACCTTCCTGTCAAATTTCGGTCATTTTGGAGCAATTTGAAAATTTCCCGCCATTTTCTATTCCCATAGCAACGGTCGCCATTTTGATGTTTTAATACCAAAGTTCCTTTCTACACATGCTCAGTAACATTCCTGTCAAATTTCATACCATTCTGAAAATTTTTAACTTTTTCCCGCCATTTTTATGGTTTAATCACGTGACAGCTGTCCTCACTAACCTTAAGCAAAAAATATCGGACATTAAGCAAAATTGTCATTCTCAGTTGCATAAATAACGTCAAAAAGCAAAAATATCGGACATTAAGCAAAATTGTCGGACAAAAAGCAAAATCGGACAAAAAGCGACGGACTAAAAGCAAATCGGACAAAAAGCGTCGGACTAAACGCAAAAGTTTCGGACATTAAGCAAATTTGTCGGACAAAAAGCAAAATCGGACAAAAAGCAAATTTCGGACAAAAAGCACTGTATCACTGGAGAATAGACTTTCACATTGATGATTTTAATAAATCTACATAATTTTTCCAATTCGATAGTATTTCCCATAGAAAAAAGAGTTTAGAATTTTATTAATTTACAATTAGTATTACAAAATTGTGGAAAATATTACGTCCTTTCCTGTTAAATAATGGACAAGACATAATGTAATGGTATTCATCGCCTAAGTCAAGAGAATCACAAAGATGGCAGTATCTTTCATTTCTTAAGATATTCTGCCATCTTCCGATGATTTACTGTCCTTAATTTGCAAAAGGTAATAGTAAAGTTAAATTTCAACGCCGAAAAATAGTCTTCAAATTTTAAATCAGTTTTTAAAAAATACGATAACACAATCCTTTTGAAGAATTGTTTATTTCAGCTGACCATTCTTGAAAAAAATGGTCTTTCAGTCTTAATTCAATACTAACAGTTAACCGCTTTTCATTTCCAAAACATTGATTGTGCCATATATTTGACATTCCAGAGTAATCAAAGATGTTCTTGATAAATATCATCCATTCACTATCAAAACCATAATCATTAAAATTTACGAATAAAAGTTTATAGCGTATAGAAGAATTTTATTTTATTTTCATTCACCAAGCGACACCAGTAATTGTCATTTTCAACTTAATTGTTATTAAAAGGGGATAACGACCCAATTCTCCATACATAGCAAAGTTTGATGTCGACTTTTTCAGACGTAAGATATTTTTACAAAATCCCGAGTGAACTTGTTTTAAGAGTTCAAGATTTTTCAAAGCACCTTACTTCGCAATTGGTACTGTTATTTTGTCAAACATTTCCAATTGACACTTAATAAATAAATTATTTAATCTATACTTTTTGATAACGTCATACATAGATCTTATCGCTTGTTTTTTTTTTTTTTTTTTTTTTTTTTTTTTTTTAATATTGTCTGGTTTTGAAAAAAAGATCCACCTCTTGCATAATATATACCTAATTATTTGTAATTTTTTTCTCTATTTCTTCATTTTCGGCCTGTAGCTTCAAATTTCTTGGTAGTCTTCCTTTTGAACTTCCATCTTCTACAATATCCTGAAAATTTATTGAACAAAAGTTGCAAATCTTGAGTGTTATCTACCAATAAAATTGTATCATCTGCATACAGTAAGATGAAAATTCAATCTCTACATCTGTATTTATTGATTGTTAACCAGATATGTTTGAGTTCTCTAGAAAACTTTTGTAAATCATTTCAAAATAACGAAAAAAGTAAGGGGAAAAGATTTTCTCTCTGTCTTACTCCAATCTCACATACAAATATATCAGATATTTGGTTGTTATGAACAACCCTAGACTTTGCGTCATTATACATATTTTGAATGATTCTTAAGAATTTACCGTTTGAAAGAAGTTTAAATAGTAGAGAGTTTCTATGTTCAAAATCGAAGCCTTTTTCAAAGTCGATGAAAGTACAATGTAATTTCTGCTTTTTCATAGAAAGAAGTTCAAACAGGGCATATAAGGAGAAAATATGATCAGTCGTCGCGTATCCTTTTCGAAGGCTTGCTTGGTCCTCATTCAATATATTGAAATTTTCCAAATACACTGAATATTTTACCAAGGCATGGCAAAAGAGAAATGGGCCTATAAGGTTTAGCGTCTAGTTTATCCCCTTAATTCTTATAAATGGGTATAATACTCCCAATAAGCCATGCTTCCGGTAAAATCAAGTTGAACACCAATTATACTATCCAGAGAAGACGCAATATACACATTTATAATTTTATCTCAATTCCCCTCCGGATTTGTCATTTTTATCCTTCTTAACAGCTTAATTATTTTCTCATATGGAATTTGAGTATTTAAGTGCTCGTTTGTCACGCCTGAATCAGTTTCTTGAAAATTATTTTTATTTACATCCTTGTAAAGGTCATATAAAGTCTGTAAAGGTATATTACTTTTATCCCTATATTTAACCCTATTAAATAGTTTCCAAAATTCCTTTGGATTTCTTTTTCTTTTATCAATCATTTCTTTACTCATATCTTGGTTAAATTTTAAAATACAATCATTCATAGTTTTCTTATAGCGTATTACACTTTATCGTAGCTTTTGTTTAAAAAGATTGGAGCCATAGTGCTTATATAGTCGTTTGTGATTTTTCTAAAATCCTGTTTTGCTTTTTTACAGTCATTGCAATACCATAATTTTGTAATTGTTGGAGGTTTATCAAAGTTATTTTCTTTAATACTGAAAGTTCCGAACGTTGCTTTGGCAGAATCGGTTAAAACATTACAAACATCTATACCAATATTATCAATATTACTTTATTTACATCATCGGAATGATTCCTCATATCTAAAACAACGGCAGTAGAATACCGAAGGAACAAAGGGGTGAAATTCATAAAAATCGAAGTCCAAAGACAGGGCAAAAACGAGAACACAGAAAACAATGACGTTAGACACAAAAACAATGACGCCAGACAGACACAAAGCACAGAACCAGAAACCACAACATTCAGTACAAAGGCACTCACAGTGTGAACTCCAGTGAAACTGAGAGTGACATCAGGTTCTCCGGAAGGGTAAGCATGTCCTGCTCTGTTAACAGCACCCGTCACACTGTGGGTGATTCAATCCGGGAAAATGTCAAAGTCGGTAGTCAAATCTAAAATATTTTCATGTACATTATTGATTTGATCATCATCGGGGTTTTTCTATAATCTCCAATTTTTTCCCGCTTCCATTTTTTAATTTTTTGTCTACATTTTGAAGTAGTTTTAGTAACTTTTGAGACATCTAAATTGCCATATTTAGTACATTCTAATGAAACTGGACAATGAACATCTGAATACAGTCTACTAAATTTAGGTATAAAAAAAAATATGTATTACTAATAATATAGTCAACAACGCTACAGTTTTTACATGTAGGCTTACCAACACCATTTATCTGTAATATACCACTTAATATAAGCATTTCATTATTTTTACAAAATTCTAATAGATTCCTTCCATATCTATTCACTACATTGTCAAAACTATTTCAATATTTAGGGATACTAAGTTAATCTAGTACATTTACATCAGATTGATCAAATTGATCAAATAAGGTTATCAAGATGAAGAACACCAATAAAAGCGTTGTTCCTTTGCTTGTTTTTACCATGTGTTTGTAGAGATTTTTTCTCATGTACATTTACTCCATATCCTTTCATTTACAATCGATATATTTATCTGTTACATCGTTATCATAAAAATCTGGTAAATATCCAGTTCTATTAATATAATCTCCCGCTGAAATAACATAATTTGTTTTATTTCGAAATTATTGAAATTCTGATTCAATTTTATTTAAGACAACTTCAGATGCATAGTAAGAATTCGCAGGTGGAATATTAACTATTCCTAAAAAGGCATTTTTGTGGCACATAAAAACATTTTTATCCATTGAAAATCATAAAAGAAATTGACCCTCTATCTCTAAAATTGTAATATATTTATTCAAATATTACTGCAATCCCACCTAATTTATGATTTGACATTTTTTATCTATTTTTGAAGTGCAAAATAAAATCCCTACATTCAATGACATCTAAATCATCTAATTTTGTTTCAGTTAAACAGACAATATCATTTTCTACAAAAAAATTTGAATACTGCATAAAGTATTTTAATTTTAATATCACAGACATTTAGAAATAATAGATTTATTTTTTCTGTATCATTGACTGATGTTTAAGTAATGAGTTTGTGTTCACTGTGAAAGTCAAAAGTCTCGGTTAGCTAATCATTAACGGAACTGAGTCCTCCATGGTAATTTTATTTATCTTTATGTGTACGGGGCTCCCAACGAGGTTTCTTAAAGACGTTAAATTTCAGTTGCAAACCTTGTTGTTTATACATTTTGCCGCGATCGTTCCAATTATTTGAATGCCTTTCTTCTATTTGTGAGGGTACAAATTATCTACCGTTGATGAATAAACAATCAAGTTTAAAGTATGCTTTTTTGTCGCCTCATCGCTCCTCAAAATGTGAATAGTGCCCTTCGTCTGTCGTTAATCTCTTTAAGAAATTGTTCGTTTATTCCATTTTTCGTACCTTTGAGTTCAATTGCCTTTTTTCGGATCTTTTCACGGTCCCTAAAATTTGTAAACCGACACACGACTGGCTTCGTTGTAAACTTTGGTGACCGGTCTGAGCTTTTAAAAAGTAACCCTTACAAAGACGATGTGCACGTTAACTCTGAATCAATTCTACTATTTTCAAATTGTCTTGAAGAATTCCTCTAGAATTCGTTCCGTTTTATCAGATTCTTTGTCTTCTGTGATCATAGGAATACCCGTGAATATTAAATTTTCACTCAATGATCTTGTCTGTAGATCTATGTGTCGTCCGTATAAATCAGTCAAGTTGGTTTGTTAACGTAAAATAGCTTCGTTTGTATCGGCGTTTTCTTTTCAAGTCTCACTAACTTGAGCTTTCACGTGTTCAACTTGTTTCTTGTTATCTTCGAATAAGTTGTTTATAAAGACCCCTTATCTCTCGATTTCATCTTCTCTTTTGTTTGTATTTTCTATAACAGTCTGGATGGTTTATCTAAATTATTCAATTTTTCAGACAGAACTTCGAGCCTTGATAGTTTTCATACATCATATCTGCCTTTTGCAACAACAGGTCAATCTAACTGTTTGTTTCCGTTGTATCCTGATTCATTATCGAATGCAAAATGGGTTGCATAAAAGAGTTTTGCGGAGTTCTAAATAGAAAACCATATGCAGATGCAGATGCTGGCAAGCTAAGATTTGTACGAAATTCGAACATAGTGAATTCTGGGACTGTTGGGTCTGTTGTTGAATCATTGGAGGACACAGCTGTAATTGTCTATTTTGATGTAAAGTAAGTGTATCATATACTGGATTATTCTGTAGAGACATATCTAGGGCATTATCAACCTCAGTTTTATTTGAAATCGGTACTTTACTGTGTTTAATATTTTTGTTTACATTTTTACATTACTATTTACATTCGAGTTGTGAGTATTGTTCAATTGCCTTTTAAATGGTATCTCAACATTTCTGTTTTTCTTGTTTGGTTTCCTTTCCCTGTTGGTTTTTCCTCTCTTCTTTGGAGTCATATATGAATGTTAAAAATGTTTCCGTTAATATTATTACAAAGTTTTCACTGCTGGTAAAAAATTCCCGACATTTTGTTCACACATTCGCAGTATAAGTGAGATAATAATCTTACACTATAATGAAAAGATTATAATCAAAACGGTACCCTCGGGGATACAGCAGAAAATTATACAGGTAGATGTAATAAAATACAGAAATTCTTCACTGTTGCAATAGTACTTTCCAGAGAAAAGCAAGGCAAGTAATTCCTTATTATTTTCAATTTATGCAACATCAATAATTTTTTTTATTTGTTTTCCAGTTTCAGTTTGCAACATGCGTTATTTACACTGATCGATATAACTGATATATACAAACAAAATTTTCTTAAAAAATTTGAAATTTTAAATAGCATAAAGTAACATAAATATGAAAAAGAAAGGAAATAGGGTAAATGGCAAGGAGACAACATCCCATCCTCAGGTTAAAACGACCCAAAACAAAGCATCTAGAATCAACACAGTGAGAACCTCACACAATATAGCAAGCCCTAAATAGCCCCAAAAAGGGTAAAAAGTGAATAAATCAATGGAAACCAACCACATCCAATAACCAACCCGAATATCAAAAAAGTGAAATTTTATAAGATGCCAAGGACAAGCCAATGACCAACATATTGCTGACTTGGGACAGGCGTAAAAAATGTGGTGATGTTAAACTCGTTTTCTTGGATCCAACCCCCCCTTCCTATGTGTAGTGAATGGCTAAAAAATAAATACACACACAAAAAAAAATACTAACAGCAAAAATCAAACTAGAAAAAAAAGTCCAACTTATCAGGACGTGTACCCTTTACAATGAAGTACACAAAACATGAAGACAATACACACGGTCAGTACTGTCCTGACAAATGCTAGCAGTTACTGAAAGCTAGCTAAGGACATAATTTCCGTTGACTATGATGTCAAGCATTTTTCCATATGAAATTTCAGCTGAAATACTTCTAAATAGATTTCGTATAACAACATCATCAATTATGAAAGAAGAACATGATATTGTGCAATGCCAATTACTGCCAATATTAGAAATTGTTTAAATTTAAATATGTCGTAAAGCTTTTAGGAGCTGATCAATATTTTTGCCAACAAAAACCAGAAGTAAAGATTTAACAACATTACTGTATTATTATCCCTTATGAATAAGTTTGTTCAACGGATTAATAAGTTTTGAAGGACAATTTTTGAATTTATGCGCTTTGTAAAAGGTATTTCCATAGGAGTTTGGATGTGAAATGCCCTGTGGATAAGAGCCTTGCATGTAGAACCAAATTTTCTTAATAAGTCAATGTATCTGTAATAAAATTTAGAGAATGATTTTATCAATTAATGATATCTAAACCCTTAATGCAGAAGTTTTCCAGTTAGACAAAGATTTCGGTCGTTCAAGACAGAAACATCACTACACTACATACTCGTGGATATCGAAAAAGTTGTGCAATGTAGACCCCGTAAGAGGGTTAACTGAACATCGCCGTGGAGAAAAGTAACTATAGGGAAAGCTAAATCATCTCCTTTACCCTAAACTTTAGTGATTAACTTTCCTCGATTTATTCATATATCAAGATCAAGAAAAGGAGTATGATCACTGCTGCTATTGGATTTATTTAAAGTAAATTCGGCAGGATCTGTAAATTTAGTAAATTCAGGATTATTTAAAGCCAAAATATCGTCCAAATACCTCATTACCTGTATGTATTGTTAAACTTATCCACTAAATGCTGTTTAGAAGGGTCTTTTTGAACTTTTGCCATGAATTGTGACTAATAAAGAAAAAAATTTGCTATGAGAGGTGCATAGTTGGTACCCATAGGAATACCTATTTTTGCCGATAGACTGGATCACCGAAACGAAGAAAAATATTATCATGAAGAAAACTTAATGCTTTTATCATATCCTGAGAAGTCCAGTTGGTATATTTGTCATGTTTGTCGTCACTGAAAAACAATTTGTATGCATAGTGCAACAATTGTTAAGTACGTCCTGATTTTTGAAGGCCCATTTGATCAAATACGAAATTTTTTTTTTTGATGAGTGTATGATAAAACTTGCATTAATTTATTTTTTTTTTTGTGTGCTAAATTCTTTTTGCGACTGTTATAATTAATTAGTTTTTGTGTGCTAAATTCTTTTTGCGACTGTTATTTACTTTTACAAATTTCTATAGGAATGGTGAAGTCTTACATTTTCCTGTTTATTATTGTATTGGTATGCGTTCAATCAAATTTGGCTATACCATCCATTGGAATATTTGACAAGTTATTGATCATGTCAAGTAAAGCCGAACAAGGACCACCGAGGCCTGGAATGTCAAAGAGATCTCTAAACGTGAGAAAACAAGGGATGCAAAGATCACCAATACATGACATGCAATGAAAAACAAAGGTTAGCTTTAAATGTTAAGAAAAAGATATTTTTGCCAGTCTTTAGTAATAGAATCTTGTGGAAAAAAAACAAAGAAAAAAACACAAAAACACCTCCCCCAAAATAAAAAACAAAACAAAACAAAACAAAAAACCCCAAATAACATAAAGAAAAGAAAACAAAACAAAACATAAAAAGAAAGCAAAGAAAAACAAAAATCAAAACAAAACATAAAACAAAAAAAACAAAAAAAAAAAAACAAAAAAAAAATGTTAAAACAGAAAAGAAAAAAAAACAGCAGAAAAAAGGAACAGAGACATCGCTTTTAGTTTTTTATTATTATTATTATTATTTAATTAATCTTGTTTCTTTGGGGCAAGAGGTAAGTTTTGAGTCTTTATCTTAACTGTAATGATTATGTACAGTTGTTAATATTTTATCACTGAGCTCAATTTTACTTTCGGAACATAGTGGATAACTTTTACAATTTCGACTTTCCTTCAACATTAAATTCTTTAACGCTTTTATTTTAAAAACAATTCCAAAATGAAAAAAAGATACTGTCGCGCTTTTGGAACTGCGTAGCTCAGCCATCTCTCTTATGATTTCTTTTCATTCAATAGTAGTTAAGTATCTTTTTCAAATAAAAATTAAAGGTAGACCGAGCATTACGGAAATAAAATTTGCTATATCGGAAGCGTTTGGACAATAGCTCTGCTTTATAATCTCCCTTCAACCTTCAGGACACATAATTGATTCTTCTAAAAAATAAATGTTGTACATCAAAATGCATTAATTATAATTTAATTGCTTTTTACCAATATTCAAAGGACTCAAAGGAAAATGTAAAATGCGTTACTTACAGTTACATTTATTCATATGCAGCTTTTTAAACTATTTTCAAGAAATTTGAAAGCCGGGTGGAACAGTAAACTCTTTACAGATTTCCGGCTGAACTGTTCCGTGCGCAAAATAATTGCGAGATACAACGTCATTCAACGTCTATCCGTGTACCACATTCTATGGGCAAGATTTTTTTTTAATTGCTTATATAAGTTAATAAAACAGTAATTTCTCACCCCGTTTCAGAAAATAGTAAAATATTGCCTCTCGATGATGGAAATGACTCGTGAACTGTTGCCTTAGGCATTAGGCAACAGTTCGCAAGTCATTTCCATCATGTCGGGACAACATTATTGTTGTTTCCTTCAAGGGCATGAAATAACTGTATATTAAATTTATATGAATACTAAATTGAAAGAGATAAAAAACAAATAACTACGATTTTTTGCTAATTCTATTCGGGTATAATATACACGAATCCCTAATCCAGACGCTTTTTCTTGATTGTCTCTGTTTATCGCTCCAAGCCCACTAGACCGTCGGACACTTTCACCAACATACTGTAGACCGGTGACCTGGCAGTCAATGAGGTATACGACATAAGTTGGCTTACAAGTTACATTGCAGATCACCTTGCATACCATACATGTTTTTTTGCTACCGAATGTTTGTGTTAGTTGCATTTGCTGACACTTACATCTTTTATCACCACATGGTTTGCATTGGTTAAGTTGTGACGAGTTTCGTACGAGTATCCTTATTATGTTTTGTTTCGTCTAAATCTAAAGGCAATGCTTGGTGGCTCAGGGAATGTTTAGTTTTCTTTTTTGCATTTTTAAATTTCTTTCCACTGATGTCGGACCAAGTTCGAAACTTTTGCCAGCGAAGGATGATACGTGAGGACCTAGGGGAATCTTTTATTGACCTTCTAATTTTTGTATTTAGGGAGCTTGTCTCTGGTGATTTGACATGCTTTGTTGAAGCCTTTTTGTATGACTTTGTAAGAATACCCCTTGAGTTTAGATGATTTCCCAAGTATTTGTTTAGTGGTGTTAGCTGATGAACAAATGCGTTTTAGTCTGATGGCCTCGCTATATAGTGCTTTAAAACAGTGTCTTTTTGGTGGCAGATTGTTGATGGCAAATATAGATGTTTGTCCGTCCATTTTGGAAATCCGTGGAAATTAATCCCTCTTTGATAGTCGTGGTATATCTTTTGGCTATCTTTTCATGATTTATATAACCTACCAACTAGACAACTTCGAGAAACATGACAATGTAACATAAACAAAATAATTCAGATCAGGCTAGAAGATTGTGCAATGATGTCTTTAAAATATATAAATGTTGTTAAAAGTGACAACATTTTCAGTCAACAAATAACTTTCTTCAGTGTCTTAAACACATATCATTTTTACTTTCACACAGGTAAATTATATATATATATACGTATCGTTTTCTAGTCTACCATGTATTTGTAGAGATTTTGTCTCATCTGCATTTACTCCATATCCCTTCATTGTTAATCTGGAATAAAGTGGGTCATGTGTTCACTTCTCCACAAATTAAATTTCTCAAATGATCTTGAATTTATAATATTGTCAAATGAGATCAAATGTTTCATATTGTCGTTTATTATCAATGTTAACAGTATTAACTCCATGAGTTCTGTGTTGAATGATAAATAATTCTAAGAAAAACATTATCAAAATATTAAAAGAGATATCGGATAACAACTAAATAAATAAAAAAAAAACAAACAAAATATCCAAAACAACATTATTTTCGTCAAAGAATATCAAAGTTTAGTAATTCTAGCTTATGAGAGAAATGTAATATAATCGCCATGCAGCTAAAGTGGTACGGGGTCTAAAATTCTGTCAGATAGAATTGTCTTATTTTTTCATGATTTATCCTTTGTTATTAGAGTATACAAAAAATAAAATAAAAATGAGGGGTCACCGGCCATATAAGAATGAAATATGAAATGTAAAAATCTGCTATTTTGAATGAACTAATAGGGAAAATTAGCGAAATTTAACAAAATTTTAAATTATTTTAGTTACAACAGATAGAATTTTTTTAGAATTTGGTAAATTAATAGCTTATGTACTGTCCTTCAATTTCCATGAAAAAAATTTAGGGGTCACCGAACTTATTTTTGAATAAATCGCAAAAAACTATTTTTTCCCCTATTATTTCTATACAAATTATCTCCCCTTAATAGAACAAGAGTTAGCTGAAAGGTTCAATATTTTGCGTGGTTACTTAATAAAAGTGGCATATTTCATCAAATTTAACTATTATAAGACAATGAAAATGGTCTCGGCAACGTTCCCATAGTGAATTCCGTTTTAAGTCACATGCGCAAGAATGATGTGCAATTTAAAACTCCCGTTCTACCTTAAATTAATAAACAACTGTAAAAGTATTTTTATGATACAATCGATGTAATACTTAAATGCAAAACTATAAGTGTAACATATTTTTTTATTTCAGTATACTGATGTAAAGATGTTGCTCGACTTCTTCCCAGTACCAACAACATATGAAGACAATTGATTTAATTGATATTTACAAGATGGTTTTTTTCAAAATATATTTCATCAAGTTAAAAACATTATGGCATTTCGCGAAATATCCCCAACAATCTTACAATAAAAAATTACTCCAAATTATAGACTGAATCCGTATCACTAGTTTCAAGTAGGTAGTGATTCATTCCATAAGCAATGTGTAAGCTATATCATACTTTTCAAAATGACAGAGTAAATTGAAGAATGAAATGCAATGTTTTGTGCAACTACCACATATCCTTTCCTATTATAAGGTATTTTATGCTGTATGTTTCAATTCTTTTTTATTATTCTATACTTTAAATTTGTGATCTATATCCAAAGAAAGAGTTGTTCCATTTTCTTCAGCAGATTACCATGTTTTTATAGGGATTTGTCCCGTGTACATTTACTTCATATCCCTTAATCTGGCCACACTATTATCATCTTGACAAAATGTGAAGATATTTAATTGTTTACAACAGAATATTTCAGAATATTTCAGTTTAGCCCTTCTTATTATTATTGATTACTTACATTGTACGCGAGACTGTACGTTGTGAAAGACAGTTTCACATTCGAACCTTTTTAAAGCAAAACAAAGTGAAATGTTATTCAACTCATCGTTGTAATAGTGTGTTTTTTAGCTGATTAGATTCCTTTTAATATCTGTACTCATCAATGAAAAAGCAAATAATTGTTGTAAATATACAATACATTGTTGCTAAAAAGGGGATAGTGTCTTCAATAGTATATAATTGTATATGAAAAACTGAATTTTTAATGTCTTCAATGAACATGGTGTATCTCAAAAGGTTACTGGCTCCAGGGAACGTTCTTTGTCGTGTAAGACAGTGTTTCCAGCGTAGAAAATTTCAAAAGTATATAGATTTGCTATGAAGAATAAGAAAAAGTGAAAATTTGAGTATTCTTTAGAAATGTTTAAAATACATGAATATCAAATTGGTGGTAAAGACTACTGAGCATTTGGTTGCCTTTGAAACTAAGCCAGGAAACCTGGAATTTTCAGAAAAACCATTGCTGCAAGTTTTGTTTTGTTTTGGTTTCAGGAATATCGATAAATCATCATGTAAACACAAAATTTTTAAATGAACTCATTTTTATTCTCGTAATGAGTTCATTTGGGGGACTCTGTGAACACAGTAACTGTATTATTTGTACTTATTCATTAACAATGAAGGGATATGGAGTTAATGCAAATGAGACAAAATTAGAATTAGCAGCAATGATTCAATTTGGAACTACATTTTCACATTTTTCCTTTTATATGCGCTAAAATATCAAATGAAAACAGTGTCATGTGATTTTTTTATAAGCTATATACCATCAGCCCTTGTCACAAAAAAATAATTGCATCATACAGATTCTAAATAATAATCTCTTTATTGAGATAAAATTATATGTTTTCAGTTACGCTTTCATATAGGTATCACAAAGTTGGAAATGCTTTGACATTTGTTGTTCGTTGTTATATCAGTTTTTCCGTTTTTTCACGACGCATATGTTTAGTAAGGTTTTCAATGGGCATAAGTTTGGTTAAGATTAAGGTATATAGACAGTTATATCCATATCCATTAGATTTTGTTGTAAGTGGGCACAATTGAAGACCCGAAATCTGCAATAAAAAGTATGGGTCACCATTCTTGCTTTTTCGAGATTTGAGATCAAAGTTAGCTCATTTTTAGCCATTTTTCATCTATATTTACATAGAATACACGGGGAAAATAGGGAAAGGCTATAAATTTTAACTAAATAGAAATAAATTTTTTTATCCATGAGAATTTGATGTATTTTTGTGAACAAAAATTTATGATGTAATTTATTGGTTACAATAACAAAATGTATATGTCATCATGCATTCAACGTAGATATTTTACGAAGTTTTGTGATTAAACATTACTTACGGAAAAAGGGACTTAATTCGCAGCTAAGTAAACGAAAAATGACGTTTCACATCTGTCATTCAATTATGACGTCAAATTACTGTTCCGGCCAGAAAATCAAACATTCCCGGTATCCGACTCTTTATTTTTCTAATGAGCGATTGAGTTGCGCAGTGTAATAGTGTCCCTCTACCTTAAATCGCATGAAACTTTACACAGAAACTTTCATGTAAATAAAGTTTTTTAAAAGTTGTTTCAGAATGACTGAATTACTTCTTTCCATTCATGTTTCGGCCAGAAACCATTATGCTTTATATTTTTATGACTACGTTCGTAATCCCATTCCTCCATCGGAATTTGCCACTTATCTCCATAATATGCCCTTATGTTCTCATCATAATTGCACGGAATTTTCACCAATACATTATGCAACGTCGTCCAGCATGGTGTAAACTTTGGAAACACGTACCTGTGGTAATAATAAAGAGTAAATTAAAGTGCAATTAATCAAACGAATGTTAGTTATTTTTCAACCTAGTAAGAGACTCTTTTTAACACTTTACACGCGGTAGAAATTATTCGATTTACATGTATTGTAAAATACAAAAAAATACCGAAAATACCGAAGTCGCATAAAAAAACAGCAAATTTCGTTATGCTGTACACGTGTTTCAAGGAGTAGCCTCTCATCAGCAGCATTAAAATCAAACAATTGGAAAGCCATAATCCAAAAGTTGTAATGAAAAAAGTACTCATTACCAAATAAATCGAAATTGGAAGCCAAATCCAGTACCAAGGACATCTACCGAGTGCCGTACACGGAATGAAGCCTCGATATTTTTTAGGGGTTAGAATTTTGATAAAAACAGTCAAATTCTATAAAACGCAAGGTAAAATTTTCATGTCAGACAAGTCTGACTATTGGGCTGTATAGACACTCGTAATGTACAAGCAACAAAGGATTGAACGAAAATTTTTGTGCGTTGTACCTCCCTCTAATTTTGAGAATGAATACAATACAAGCCTAATCGAACTGCATTTGTTTGAGGATTTCTTGGCTTTCCATTTTTTAATTTAATGCTGCTGATTAGAGGTTACTCCTTGAAAAACGTGTACAGCATAACTGAATTTTCTGTTTACCATGCAAATGGATTATTTTTGTATTTTATAGTAGGAAGTTTGTACTCATCAGTTTGTGTTTGATGTCATTTGTATGAGTTGAACTCATTTGTGTTGAAATTTGTCATCACTTGAGTGGATTGGAGCTGACTAAATATACCTGGTTGGAGTGTGTACGTTTTAGCTGTTTGTTATAACCATATGAAAATATGAACTTTACAGAATTGAACAAATGATTTTGTCTTTTCTTTTAGATCATATAGTTATTTGATTTCAGTCACTATTTCAATTTATGTTTCAAATTTTGATTTTGTGTGCACTGACATGGGATGTCGAGGTAGTCATCTGCAGATTCTAGCATGGCTCTTGTGAATCGTGAATCTGTATAATTCTCTATAACTTTATATTTCGCACATGCGCGAATATTGGAATATGAGTAAACGTGAAGAAAAACAACAATGTTTTTAATTTTGTTCTTCTTCCTTAATGAAAGAAATAATGGTTAAGAACAGTTTTTAACAAAATAATGCTATTCAGGTGAGGAATTAATTTCCGAAATGGCCGTAGAGGTCATTAAAATTATTGCAGTTGGAGTTAACATATGTGTTATGGTCTCATGTTCATTTACTCCATATCCTTTCGTTAAATATATAATACAAGAGTTTGTCTTTTATTGCAGTGTGGAGTTGATAAAATAATTCCCCGTGGTAGAGATGTATGCTCTTTATTTTTCTCAGATATGGTGTACTTGTACGTGAGATAATATCTCATGTGAACACTTTGTTCAATTAATATTATCTAAATTTATGTGAATTCTAAAACCGAAGGATCAACTCCAATCATAGTTTTGTCTATTTGCTATTACTGAGAATTCGGATTTTGTTTGGTTTTATGCATTTTAAATCCTTTTTTGAAAATATGGATTTCCTTTGTTTGGGTTCTAGTGCTGCTGATGAGGAATTAATTTCCGAAATGGCCATATAGCTCATTAAAATTATTGCAGTTGGATTAAACATATGTGTTATGGTCTCATGTTCATTAACTCCATATCCTTTCGTAAAATATTTAATACAGGAGTTTGTCTTTAATTGCAGTGTGGAGTTGGTAAAACAATTCACCGTGGTAGAGATGTATGCTCTTTATTTTTCTCAGATATGGTGTAGATAATATCTCATGTGTACACTTTGTTCAATTACTATTATCTAAATTTATGTGAATTCTAAAACCGAAGGATTAACTCCAATTATAGTTTGTCTATTTGTTATTACTTAGTATTCGGATTTTGTTTGGTTTTGTGCATTTTAATCCTTTTTTGAAATTATGGATTTCCTTTGTTTAGGTTCTAGTGCTGCTGATGAGGAATTAATCTCCGAAATGGCCATATAGCTCATTAAAATTATTGCAGTTGGAGTTAACATATGTGTTATGGTCTCATGTTCATTTACCCCACATCTTTTCGAAAAATACGTAAATAAGTATTCTTTTTCTTTCGATTTGAATTTTGAAGTTGCATCTGTTTGAAATGCCAGATTGTATATTGTGACATCATAGACAAAGACAAAAATGGAGGCGGCAAATCCGCCTTCTTTTGGGTCTCTTCAGAATGGAAGATTCCATTTTCTGTCATATCAGAATCGAAATAATTAATGGCAGATAGCGTTGGGTTAAATTCAAATATACAGGCCCAGCCCATGGTTAAATTTCCAATAACCAAATTACTACCATGAATTATTTTTAAATAACCTCGGTTTTATTTCATTTGTAAGGAATGATAGAGTATGATATAAACGTTTTTGTAAATAATGAAAAGAACAAAAGATAACTATCATAGTCGAAATAATGTTTGCGACTGTTGAAAAGTCCTTATTAGTGAAGTAAATGATATGATGTAATTATATATACTTTATCGGGAGTTGCATCTATTGCTTCGACATTTTAATGGTATTATCTATTCACAATGACGTATAGTTGAAAAAAATCCTCACAAAAACGTGATAATGTAAAACACCGTTTTTATTGTTGTTCCTCATCTTAAAGTCCACATGATGCCTTCAACAATTAGCAAACTCATGAATCTCATAGTAAGTTTCAGACGGTAATTAGTGACGGGTACTTCCTACGTCTTATTGATGTTTTTTTCCATATGTCGTTTCACATCAATATCAATTTAAAGATGAAGAATAGGCCTATTGAAAGTTTATCATAAATATTTTTGATCCTCATGAGATCTTGTATGGTGA
>MJUU01013925.1:2943-17277 GCA_002080025.1 Modiolus philippinarum | reverse complement strand
TGTAAATTTGTTACGTCTGTGTCATTCCTACATTACTTGCGTAAACAAAATATGACAAAATCTATTTTTACATATATCATCTGCACCATCCTTAATTTTAACTTCTTCAAGTCAAAAAGAGTTATCACCCTTACTCTATTCCATCTCCGCTGGGGTTGCAGTCAAACATTATTAGTATCCATGGAGTTATATGGATCATGGATATAAAATATAGTTCACCAATGAAAGGATATAGGGTAAATGTTGTTCCTCACCCAGGAGGGGGGTTACCTCTATATACTAGTATATGGGCAGCTAATTTGGGTGCTTATTTTACTAATTATAGTATTTATTTGATACCCATTTTCCCCCTTTAATATTTATTATTTGGGTCTATTTTCAACACATCTGGTATTAATTTGGGTTGTCTTTTCAATTTTGTATAGATTTATTTAAAAATGTCAATTTTATTTTGAATTAAGAAATTTAATATGCCATATTTAAGAATTGCCCCTTCCTACAATAAATTTACACTGCACATTATTATATAGTATTTTTATGGGTGTCATACATTAAGGCAGTATTCATTAGGGTATGGATTTCGATTATAATCTAGTATTAATTCGGGTACTATTTTTTGACGACGTTCCCGTACAAAATATAAGACTGGACTGGTGTAGTGAGTAATAGATTGGACTATACATGGCACTGTCAATGATTTAAACATTGGTCCATGACATAACATGGCATACTCAGAAGTACACCGGATTTTTGCTAACTGACTCATTATTCAAGTTGTTAGATTTTGATAAAAGTCAGTTGAAAAAATGAAATTACATATTACAATGAAATGCAACCAGCATTACCCAACACATGTATTGCTATTTTATAATGGTTCTCCCACAGTTGAAGTACTCTCCCGCTTGCCCGTGGGAAGAAAAATCTGTGCAGGGCAAGTAATTTGATGCTGTCTCGTCTGATTGTAGAGTTGAAATTTTATTTATCCTCAATTCTTATAATGTGGAAGGGTAAGTGATATTTACATGTGACATGTCTGATGCCCGAACTGACAATTTATTTCTAAATCAACCCCTGCAAGGAGGTACAGATCCCGAAGAAGAAGGATTTATAAATTGTTAAAATGTTCATCCCAACTGTAAGAATAATTTTATGGCATAAATTTTAGCAGTACCGGTACTAAAATCCCCAAATTTGCTGAAAATTGCTGAGATATACTGTGCATTAAAATGTAATCTGAGCCATTTAAAATGGTAACAATGGACAATCGAAGTACAAATTCTTTAATCTAAAGAGTGGACTGTACCTTAACATGGTCTAAAGAATTAACTCCACACTGATCGGACATCCAAATCCTCTCTTGTTGAGTTTTTAAACACTGCACATACAATTCTGACATTTTCAAATCATCTGCCAATTTTCCGTAATGTAACTAATTCCATGTTAATACATGGGAAAATCACGTTAATCCACAACATGTAAATACAGTAAAGTGATCACCTGTAATTAACACCTTACAGGTAACATTTACGTTGTACATGCGTTTCTAATCAAAAACAAACATATTTATCTAATTTTTCTGTCGACAGATTCCAATTACCAATATCGAAATTACGTACTTATTTTGAGTAATTAACATCCAATAAGTCGTCTGAATTTTCGCCGATTTTTTGTACCATTTGACAAACTAGGTCAATTAAGGTATGACACTCATTAAAATTAATTCCACATATTATTGTTTTTCTATTAATATTGTCATCACGCCTACACCTGAGAGAGTTATGAATCTTGCCTATAGTAATCAATTTTGAATATCAAATATTGTTTTATAATTAACACAGTCACCCATCATATTTAAAAAGTAGGTTAAATCATTAATCCTCAAAGCGAAACGTTAATTCTTTTGAATATCTCATGTCCGAGAAGTCTGGAAGACTCAAAACAAGGTAAATGCTAATCCACAACATAAAACAACAAAAATAGCTTCCTAAAGAGACCTATCTTGAGGCAATATCACGATTACATGATATGAGTTTGTCTCCTTTCTGATACCTTAAATATCCAGCTCAATATATATTTATTTTAATTCCTGTCTTTATTATCTATCAATTTGTCAAGAAAAAACTCTTTAATGTCGCAATAGTTAATGTACGTTACAAAACTATACAGTATTGTACAATCCGCTCTTTATTTTCATGGACCATATTGAAGTTTGGAAAAACTTAATGCTAAATGAAGAAAATTAATTCCAAGTCTCCTAAAGAAAATCTACTCTGTCCAAATAAATGTACTATATAGAGCAATAAGTGTACTAAGAGCAATAAACATCCATGCCAGAAAACAATAATTTTATAAGATCAGTAACCTTCCACAGAAATATGAATCAATTATAGACAGGTCACTCACATATGTATTATAGACCACATATAATTAAATACTCAAATAATCTAAAAACTATATATAAAAAAAAAACAAACATATATGTTGACGAACTCATTATTCTAGGTTGCCAATCAAAACAAAACTCTACAATGACTTAGATCCATTAAGCTTCTTCGTGATCATAACCACAATATATTTTTTACTTTTTCACATTTTAAGACAGAATTTCCTTTAACAAGAGATGTGATCTTTGTCATATGTATATGTAGTAGAGACAGGTGACAAGTTATTAATCACTTTGTCCAAGTGTTAAACAGGTATATAATGGACTGCCACAATACTTCCTATTTACCAACATTAATGAAAAATATCCTTGTTAACGATAATAATTAGTTTGGTAGTTGGTAAATATTTGCCTAGGAAAAAAGAAAAACATGTGATTCAGAGACTACCTGTTGGAGCAGATGATTCAATGTGATATAGCCATAACAAAACATCTTTGTCTTCTTGCAAAATTCGATTGGCTTTGGCATCACTGCTGGAATAGTTATTATTAGTTTCTCATAAGAAAAATACTTGATCATCTATTTATTTTGGCATAGTGAAATTCACGTTTGATTTTTTTCTGCATTCTCTATCCATCTGCTCGTAATTTCTATTTTTATTTTGTTGGCACAACTGTAAACATGACTTTGAAAATTAGAAATTGGTCTAAAAATAACAGTATGTTTAACCTCAAGGTTGATAAATGCCCCAACTAATTAAAAGATCAAAAGATTAGAATATATGTGTATCTGGCTATACAGAATCAAATGAGTCTTGTAAATAAACTGTTTTCATCTGATAGGGTTGCAGTGCACTCTGTACAGTAGTCAAGAGAGGTTGTGTATTGGGTGCATAAACATGACCATTAAAAATATTCTCAACCAGTATGAAGTTGTTTTAACAGATATATCAAAAATTTATGATAGACTACAGAATTAAAGATATCATCTTGATTTCCGACAGACTGATCAATCTAACATTATTTTGATGTCTTGAAGGTTGGTACAAAAAAAAACAAACTACATTCAATATGCGTTAACCAGGTGACAAAATTTTGACAGCAGATGAACAAATGGCAAAGAAAATTTTGAAATCAAGACACTAGCAAACAAATGGCAAACAAGACACTATCAAATAAATGGCAAAGAAAATTTTGAAATCCAGACACTAACAAAGAAATGGCAAAGGAAGTTTTGCAATCAAGACACTATCAAACAAATGGCAAAGAAAATTTTGAAATTCAGACACTAGCAAACAAATGGCAAAGAAAATTTTGAAATCAAGACACTAGCAAAGGAGTGGCAAAAGAAGTTTTGAAATCAAGACACTAGCAAACAAATGGCAAGAGAAATTTTGAAATCAAGACACTAGCAAACAAATGACAAAGGAAGTTTTGAAATCAAGACACTAAGAAACAAATGGCAAAGGAAGTTTTGAAATCAAGCCACTGGCAAACAAATGGCAAAGGAAGTTTTGAAATCAAGACACTAGCAAACAAATGGCAAAGGAAGTTTTGAAATCAAGACACTGGCAAACAAATGACAAAGAAAATTTTTAAATCAAGACACTAGCAAACAAATGGCAAAGTAAGTTTTGAAATCAAGACACTAGCAAAGGAATGGCAAAGAAGTTTTGAAATCAAGACACTGGCAAACCAACGGCAAAGGAAGTTTTGAAATCAAGACACTAGAAAACAAATGGCAAAGGAAGTTTTGAAATCAAGACACTAGCAAAGGAATGGCAAAGAAGTTTTGAAATCAAGACACTTTAGCAAACAAATGACAAAGGAAGTTTTGAAATCAAGACACTAGCTAGCAAACAAATGGCAAAGAAAATTTTGAAATCAAAACACTAGCAAACAAATGGCAAGAGAAATTTTGAAATCAAGACACTGGCAAACAAATGACAAAGGAAGTTTTGAAATCAAGACACTAGCAAAAGAATGGCAAAGGAAGTTTTGAAATCAAGACACTGGCAAACAAATGGCAAAGGAAGTTTTGAAATCAAGACAGTAGCAAACAATTGGCAAGAGAAATTTTGAAATTAGACATTTGCAAGCAAATGGCAAATGGTAAAGGACGTTTTGAGATCAAAAATTGGCATAGGGAAATTGCTTTGTATTGGTACATTCATACTGGAGTTAACCAGGGCTTCAGAATGTGGTTTGAGCCATCTATTTTAAATGTTTTGATTGGTCCAACTTAAAAATAATTCAACTGAAATGAAGCAGACAATTTTTAATCAGTATCATACATATTATTTTTTAGAGGGGGTTAATGAAGGACTACTTTAAGTACATATATTTCTGAATGACCTGTCATTTCAGAGGAGAGTATCTTTGTATGATTCCTTCCTGATGGCCATTTTGATTGAAGGACAATCAAAACAACAACACTTGGTTAGCATCTAATTAAATGGTTTTAAGTAATAAATCTTTATTTGCAGACAAAAGACTCGTTAGAGTCATAGCAATACAGAAGAAGTTCTTTATTTGCATTTCCATTGTAATGTTAAGCTATGTTTTTCACTGGATGCCATTTAAAATGCAACAAAGGAACAACACTATGTCAGCACCTCACAAGTATTAAAGTGAAATCATTATTATTTAGAGTTAGTGACCATGAGTTGTTAATAGAAACTGGTAGATACTATAAGATACCCAGAGGGGAACGACTATGTAAAACATGTAAAGTCTTGGACAATGAGGAACATTTCTTCTTTAATTGTGCAATTAATCAATCTTGTAGAAAGCAACTTTTAGAATATTATATGAGAACTCAGCTAAATTTTAATTCCCTGAATCAGTTAAAAAAGTTGACTATTATACTAAATCCATCAACCTTTAAACAAATTAAAACAGTCGTTTCTTTTTTACAACAGTTATTAGAACTGAGGAGAGGAGACAAATAACTGTTTTATATTGTAAACATTAATTCTTTTATGTTTTGTTCTTATAAATGTGATGTACTACAACCCAAATGGGTTATAAGTATTTGAATAAAGAATTATTAGTGGCTCTCTAGACTTTATTTGCCTTTTCCATAGGGTCCAATGTAAATGTTTAACTAAGTTACCAGTTGCAAGGCTGATATTTCGTATAACAGATAGACACCAAAGTATCAACAAGTATAGTCAGCACCTTCAAAGTACCATTCAAGCCAAATTTGATTTAAATCCATTTATTGACTCTCTAGAAGATGATCTTAATTTGTATTCATTTCCCATCCAACTTTCAACTAAGAAATGATGGAGGCCATTTTTGGATACCAGATCAGCACCAAAGTAACAACACTTGGTCAGGAATCAAAAAGACCCTGCAATGAACATCTTTGTCATGTTTGAGTTTCATTCTTTGCAGTGGTAGTTCATTATGCGAATTGAGGATCTGGAAAGCAAACTGATGGACATAGCTCACATGGACCTTTAATTTGTCAGAAATAGAAGACTGAGAAGTTAATCAGTGATCTAGTAATTCTACAACAGGCCTTCCAAGTCTCACAAAAAATCTGTGATTAATGATTTTTGGTCGAATTTTGGACATTTTTCTTTGATCTTTGACTTTTTGGAAAATATCATGCATTTGCTTCACTAAAGGTTGGCAACACTGCTACAAGTAAACAATACAACAGAGCCTTTCTGGACAACTATGTGGCAGCATAATGAGTGAGTATGTGCATTTTCAAACTAAAAACTTTGACATCACAATCTTTTTATTGTTGACGAGAAATTGCACATACTGTGGAAGTACTTTTATTTGTGGACATCAATTTCCATGGTTTTTATAAATATTACTGTTTTGTGGGAACTTAATTTTGTGGATTTGAATGCCATACATAAAAACTCCAGGGAAAAGATGTATTTCATTGGGAACTTAATCTCATGGTTTAATCAACAAAAATTGGAACCTAACAAAAATTGTACTTTCACAATACCAAATCAATTCCAGGTAGAAAAACGAAAGCTCAGCACTTAATAAAAATTAGTGTTTATACAGAAATATATAGCAATCATACTGTGGATACTCAGGAATAAAATATGTCTACTGTCCATTCATAAAAAGTTATGTGTATTGACAATATATATTTATCATACTTATGTGTGACAAGGTCATTTATAATAACAACATGGAAAAATATGGAAATGTGATTGACCTAATTACTGACAACTAAGGTTACCTAACTTTAACAGCTGACAAAGGTCAAATACAAGGTCAATCGATAATGTCACCACCAGAAAATCATTAGACAAAGCTAAGGGGTCAAATATTAGGTCAAATGGCAGTGTCATCACCAAGATAGAACAGCCACAGCTGAGACATAATAACATTTTAATTAAATAATTTCTTGACTGTTGACATCTTACAAATGTTTTTGTCAAGGTTAAAACTTCAACTCACTTCTCTATACAAATCTCTTTTTTAATGAAAAATGTCAACAAAACAAAATATTGCTCTTTTAGAAGAAAAATTTCCCCTATATGTTCCAAATGGCTACATTGGGGAGGTGATTAGAGTAATATACAACAATGTGGACAGTTTGGATGAGTAATGTTTCAAGATTGTGATAATCATGAATTTCCATGTATATTAATTTGTTAAGAACAATATAAGAAACAAGAAATAATTGGACCTCGATCCTCCTACACATCTAAGAAACAAATTTACAGAAAAATCAAAAGTTGTTGTTTTTTCTCTACATTACACATGCATATCAATGAAACACAACATCTGTACACACAACTGATGTTATTATCTGAAGAGATATATTAATGAGTGTACCCCAGGTTTTATCAACCTTCCCTTACATATGTTACATGTATAAATACATCTGTTTACTTTACATCAACAATTCCTCTTATTATGGAACATTGTCACAGTAACCAAACATTCCCTGGATGCTGACAAACTATTAAAAATGCATATATGCCATAAAGTATGAAGATCACTATGATCTGAACTCATCCTTAAACTTGAACGTGTCAATCAAGCGGAATTTAGCTTTCATCCTGACTGAGATCTAAACTCCATAAACTTGAATGTCATTCAAGCAGAAAATATAGGTCAATTTGTCCCTTGGATGTTCTGTTGTCCCATAAAGGTAATTTGATCATGATGGCTCCAACACTGAATTCTCAAGCTGAATTCAAATCTTAAATTTACGTAAAAATCTATATTCAGACTTTCAGGGCATATTTTTGAAAAAAAAATTTCAGTTGTACTTCAAAATCACTTATCTGTCTGAGATATCATAATGGAACAAAAAAGTTTGTATGTACTGCATCAATCGTCAGACAAATTCATCAAATAATAGTGGTTTGAACATCAAAAGATTGAAGATTCATCAACATTTAACACATTATGTCAAAAAACACATCAAGTTTTGGTAGTCAGTCAAATTCTCACTTAACTTTCAACAAACTTCCATCATTTATCACTTTTTACTGTTATTTAAACAAAGGTTTCGTCATTTACATGGATCAAATCCAATCAAATGTAATGGCTGCTGATCTAACAATAAGAAATATAGTCAAAGGGGAGATAATTCTAATTTCAATATAATTAGGGGTTTATAGCTAATTAAATCATTATTAAATTAAATTTCATATTTCTATTATGTTGAAATTATCTTCCTTGGACCATATATAGCTAACTTGATACAAGTAAATATCTCATTTTGTTTTGGTGCCCTTGGACCATATATAGGTATTTTGATACAAGTAGATATCTCATTTTGTTTAGGTGCTCAAGAACTTAAATTCCACTGTATGTAAAGTAATCTCAATGATATTTTAGATCTATATATATGATTAGAGGTGACCGGAAAAGCCACGAAAGGAAACCCCGAAAAATAAGTAAAAAGTGAACATGAGCTTATCTAAAGCCTGTTTGCTCTCTATATACATTCACCCATTCCTGATGTGAGCGTATCTTAGGCCTATTTGCTCTCAATATACATTCACCCATTCCTGACATGAGCGTATCTTAGGCCCATTTGCTCTCTATATATAATGATTTCCTACATTTTTCAACTTCACAGTGTAAAACAATATTTATATTTTATATATTTCATAATGCACATCTGCATATTGTGTCCTTCCTTATGTATACATTTTTATCTTAACCCATTTAGTATAAGATTAATTGTACTTAGGTAATCTTCCAATAAGGAATCAATAAAAAGTCAAAGTCAAATTACCTCTCCTTCATTGGTTATTAATTAAATTCCTTCATGCACATCTGCTTACAGTATCCTGTCTGGGAGTTGTTTAGGAAGTGTTGCCCAAATGAGGTGTGGACAGATGGGAAGGACAGACGGACAGGGTTATTCCTATCTACCCCTCCTCCCCCTTACTTAGTTTGTGGTTATTATTTGAGAGATTTGTTATTGGGTTTACATAAAGGTAAACAAGGTAAAAATCCCCCCAAAAAGAAGATTGCAAATTACAAACTATCTTCTTAAGTTTGCTTGTTCTGGCAACATGATGTGCACAACCAGGAAATGTGGGTGGTTATAGCAATCCAGTGAAGTTTGGTTCCAATAGGATCAAACATGTAGCAGAAGTGTTGGACAAATGGATAAAAGACAAAACAGATAAAAACAGTGTCCAGTACAATCACAGCCAAATAAATTAGATTGAATGATCTCCCTTGCCATGTAAAATGAAATTCTGTCTGCTGTGGGTATTACCAGTTACTTCTCCTCCATTTATTAAGCTTTTTAACACCCAAAGTGCTCATCAAACTTTACAAGCATGGCTAATGCCTGAAGTTTTTTGACATAGAAGATAAATCCCGAGATTTTTGTTTCTGTATTTTGTCTTGTTTAATGATGAATACAGAACAATAGAAACATTCAAATTTTTGGGGAAACCTAGAAAAAGCTAATTATCTGGAACGCCCAGTCTTAATTAAGTCAGGATATCATAAAACAGGAACTGTTATGTTTCTAGCCATGTAGACATACCTGTTAACCTTTGGTAGCTGCTATGAAGATCTCCCTCATACCAGCCCACCTAAGGGGAGATTTTACGTAACAACATTGTTTCAACAAAAAACTTGCATTTATAAATGAAGAAAAGAGAATTTGGAATGGGAGAAATCATTTATATAAGCTGTAAGATCAATTTCTAAAATCAAAATTCTTCCATTATTTTAAAATTAGGCATTATTTTTCATAATTTTGCCAAGAAAGCAAAACAAACTTAGGAATACTGTTAAAAAATGACCTTATTTTGTCTATGAGGGAGGTTTAGGGGAGAAAAAGCAGTAAGAGGAAGATTTTCATCTCCCTCCAGGGAGATCCATTCAAAGGGGGAGATTATGCTTCTAAGAGGCAGGGTAAAAAGGTATGTGTAGAATAAGGATTTTCACAGTTAAATTTAACAGGATAAACAAACAAGATGTGTTTGTGAAACACTTACATATGCCCCAGTTTCTACAGTGAAATATATGAAAATACCCAATTTTACCCCTTGACCTCTGTGACCTTGACCTTTGACCTAATTTTTTGGGATATTTATGTTCATATTGACAAGACCTACATATATACACTTGCCAAGTATTGAAAAGCCTATCTTACATACATGTAGTTCAAAAGTTGTGCCATTCAAATATCTTAATTATTTCATGGTAAAAACTCTCAACAAAGCTAAGTCTGGAAATATTGCCTGGAATAGATACAAAAGTATAAATCATTTTGTTGGTAGAAAACAGCTAATTCAACCCCTTTATTCTGAAACAGATGAAGCCCCTTTGGGCCTCTTGTTTATTGAAATGGTTTTAATTGTTAAAAGTGTCTGTTTAAACATGCTATAAGAAACCTACACAAAAATACTGCATCATGATCAAACAAAATTTAAAAATTCATTTTTCCGTTTTTCCCCCTTTGGGCCTCTTGTTTCTCAAAAAGGGTAAATGCTACCTCAAATATGTCGACATACCACAGTTGCGTAATTTTATTAGCAATAACATGAAACAAACCTCATCTCAATAGGATAAATAATAAGGATTCTAAGTCAAATATGTGAAAACAGCCAATTTCACCCCTTTTTAGCTCACCTGACCCGAAGGGTCGGTCAGTGTGAGCTATTGCCATCACTTGGTGTCCGTCGTCCGTCCGTCCGTCCGTCCGTCCGTCCGTTAAACTTTTCACATGTTCATTTTCTCCTCTGAAACCACTGGAGAGAATTCAACCAAACTTTACAGAAATGATGTATATATGTTCCAATCCGATAAAAAACATGGCCGCCAGCACAGAACTTAGGTTTAACATTGGCCCTATGGGAAATTCACATTTTCATCTTCTCCTCTGAAACTACTGAAGCAAATTCAACCAAACTTTACAGGAATGATGTATGGAAGGTCCTTTACAAAGATTGCTCATTTCGTTCCAATCCGATAAAAAACATGGCCGCCAGCATGGAACTTAGGTTTAAGATTGGACCCTATGGGAAAATTCATTTTCTTCTTCTCCTTTGAAACCGCTGAAGCAAATTCAACCAAACTTTACAGGAATGATGTACTAAAGGTCCTTAACAAAGATTGCTCATTTCGTTCCGATCCGATTACAAAAATGGCCGCCAGCACTGAAGATAGTTTAACATTGGCCCTATGGGAAATTCACATTTTCATCTTCTCCTCTGAAATCCACTGAAGCAAATTCAACCAAACTTTACAGGAATAATGTATGGAAGGTCCTTTACAAAGATTGCTCATTTCGTTCCGATCTGATATAAAACATGGCCGCCACAACAGAACTAAGGTTTAACATTGGGCCCTTTGGGAAAATTCACATTTTCTTCTTTTGCTCTGAAACTGCTGAAGCAAATTCAACCAAGCTTTACAGGCATGATGAACTGAAGGTCCTTAACAAAGATTGGTCATTTCGTTTGGATCCAAAAAAAAAACATGGCCGCCAGCACAGAACATAGTTTATTTTGGCCCTATGGGAAATTCACATAAAAAACATGGCCACAATGCAAAACATCGAAAACCCTGCTTCAGCATTTTGTCAGGTGAGCGATACAGGCTCAGTGTCTGAGCCTCTAGTTAACCTCTGCAACCTTGACCTTTGACCTGACCTAATTTTTTTTTGCATATTTATGTTCCTCTTGACTAGACCTATTCATTTGCCGGGTATGAAAAGTCTACCTAATATAGTTCAAAAGTATAGCCAAGATAAAAGTTTCAGATGCACAGACAGACAGACATCTCTTTTCATACACCCCCTTCCCCCATTAAACAGAGACTGATAAGTACAATACAAGATCAATAGAGAATTAAACAGTGCACAGTTTGTTTACAGTAATTACTGTTTATTTACATTTTAAATATAAAGATAAAGCATCATGTTGATCATGTTGATTCATGGTTGTCCCAGGAGATCTGAAAATCCAACAGAACCAGGAAGTGTATATCAAGTTCTCCAAAAAGTTTTACTGCAGTAACATATGGTAGAGGCTCTCATTACACAATATTGACAATACTTTCTACATTTGTTGCATCAAATTTCTCCATTACATAAGTTTTATCTGTTTTTCCTTTAATTTTGGACCAATGCCATGCTTTGTTGTCTATTAGATAAATAAATATGGATTTTGATTGTACATTTTCAATCAAATGAATGGTACTGGTAGGATAACAGCACATTTTAACTGTATGGTTACAGGAGATTTTGCTGTGGGAATCAAATCCTTGTATATAAAAGATGAAGATATCTTTCACTCATGTAAGATCATGAAAATGAAAATCAACACTTTACTATTAGTGAGATTTTCTATCTCCTGTGTATTATAATTCCAACAATGATCAATATAAACGCTTTTAGTTTTACAAATAATAGGTTGTATATAGACACATAAAATACTCTGCAGGAAAAATATATCAGAAAACAGGAAATCTTAAAATACAAAGATAGTGACATTAAATTCAATCTAAATATAACCTATTAATATGCACGTCTTCTCAACAAATCAAGTAGACCTGGAAAAGCCAGGGCAGGCTAAAATTTCAAACATATGTACATAGTCATATGACAATCAGGCCTGTCAATATTTAAAGGGTTATCTACCCTGTATAAAGTAAGTATATTATGTAATTAAGGTTGGAGAGGATGATACTGAAGGTTTAGTTAAATCCCTGCTTGATCATGAACTGCGGTGTGACAAGATCACTATATCTGTGAACAAATGAAGGAGAATAATAGGATCTTGCATAAGGTCAGATTAAAGATCGGGCTATCTTTCACAAGTGTAAGAAATTTCGTCTTTTCTCGAGTGGAGCGTAGCGGAACGAGAGGAAAAGACGTAGAATTTCTTACACGAGTGAAAAATATCCCGATCTTTCATTTTGACCGAATGCAAGTTCCTATTTCTTCCGTAAAACACGGATAGAAATGTCTAGAAACTTTTACCGTGTGAACAACGTTGTCGCCATTTGAGTGTTTCTAACATTATGACGTCAGGTGTTTTATGACGTTTAGTCATGGATACGATTGTTGTATCACAAAAATCAACACGTCTGGTTGGTCATTTACCGATGTGAGATGAGGTCGCGTGCATCGATCTCACATGGGTCATCTCCCACTGTAAACCACCATTTACGGAAGAAGTTTCCGTCTGTAAAACTTCCCTTTTTTTTTCTTATATTGTAAACCAGGAAATTGTCACGGCAGTTTTATTTTCACGATTTTCCCATTTGGAATGGAAGTGCGAAAACAAAATGGTGTGAATATACTTGTCTATTATTGAAGTCAATGGTCAAAAATTTTGGCAACGCGATTTCAAAACTGTGCGGACTGAAATCCTGTCAATTTACTGCGAAATAAAGACGGCGCGAAAATTTCCCAGTTTACAGTATTTTCCACATAATGATTTGGATTGGTTTTAATAGAAATTAACATGTAACTAGTAAATAAATTAGTGCTAGTCTTGGTATTATTACAATGCTTATTTTGGAAACAATGATTTCCAAGTTATACCATAAAAATTTAGCTATATAAATGGGAGACAGCAATGGACTTAAAAAGGTTGAATGTTGCTGATAAATTCAAATAATTATTTTTGGCTATGGGGAAGTGTTTGTTTAGATTGCAAACAGCAAAAGAAGCTTTGATAAATTACAGCTAATCTCTCAACTGTTTGCTGTTTAGTTGCAGCCAACAAGACAATAGGTGAACCCTGAACAAGCATCTACTGACCATATATCCCTTGTGTTGCATACCAAAACACAGCTTAACCTTTCAAACAACCATGAAATATATAAGTCATGGTTATTCAATTTTATCAGGGTTAAAGGCATATTTTCCAACAAAATATAATTCTATTACCTGCTCAAGTATCTCAGATCTGGACTTAAAACACACATTTAAACCTTAGTCAGTCATGCATGAGATGTAGGTGAAGGTGACCTTATTTTTATCAGGATCCCAGTGATTATCAGAGTGCATCTACTGACAAAATATAATCCCTCTACCTGCTATGATCTGAACTTAAACAAAAACTTTAACCCGAGTCACTCTAACAAAAACTCCTGAGTCACTCATGTGGATATAGGTCAAGGTGACCATCACGATCCTTGAGATTGTTCTGACTTATGCTTCAAAAGATACATGGAATTTAACTTTGTTACGGGCGAAAGGGCAAAACAAGATATCCCCTCAACAACTTTGTTGTGTGAGGGGGAAAAAACTTCAAAGTACTGTGAATTCTCTGATTTTCTGTTCAGTATTTCTTTAAACATGACTGAAACTAATGAAATTTTCTGTATGTCCAACTATAAAGAATTTATTAAACGAGTGTGTCCAAAATCTGAAACAAAGTAAACATGTACTCATTGGCCTGAAAAAAATACCTAGATTATGTTTGTTATGGTTTACGATTTTAACATAATTTTTTTGTTTTGTTTTCACACTT
>MJUU01013924.1:22450-39045 GCA_002080025.1 Modiolus philippinarum | reverse complement strand
CAACAGTTTGGCATTCAGACTGCAAGAATACACATGGCACTTTTACTTTGTCACCAATATAAAATTGAATTCTCCCACTTTCCCAATATTTTTTGAGATAATCCCAGTTGATAAACTTCTAAAATTAAAGTGGTCTATTAAATATTGATATAATTCTATAAATATATAAACACTAATGAGGAACATCAGTCGGTTATCTCCCTGTACCAAGTTAGCTTTGTATGGTTCAAAGTTGAGATAATTTTAATTAGCATATCGATACCTTCTTTTGATATTTAAATGAAAATTATCTCCCCTTTAACTATATATAACTAACATGGTACAGGGAGTTAACCGACCGAGGTTTCTCATTGAAATAAGTTACTAACAAATTCAACATGAATAAAAAAAATTTTACATGCTAATCAATTGTTGCAATGCAAGCTAAAGATCATTTTTTGTAGATACCTAGGGAAAATTGATGCTAACTTTTCATTTCTGTGACTTGCATCTCATTTTATAATATGATTGTTAAGCTACTGTAGGAGATAATTTTTAAGGCTTTCAACTTTCACATGGTAAGACTAATCTTCTGCAATTTTTTTATATACAGGTTGAATAATTATGACTAACAAACCCTAGTGCAAAAAAATCATACGGACAGAGACATAGATGTTTCAAAAAATGCACAGTTTTAAATTGAACATGATGGATGGTGATTTGTTAAGGTTCATTTATGGCCTTGCTATGGTTTATGTTTAATTTAATGCTTTATATATTTATGAACATGATGTAGGATTGCTAAGAGCCCAAAGGCCATGAGTAGCTCTCCTCAACAGAATATTCAATACAAGACATACATACAAGAACATACATACAACATAAAAAAACGTCCTCATATGTTGAACACTTTACTTACCTATAGTAAGATAATACCCAATAAATCTATGTACTTAGGGCGAGAAATATTCTACAGATAAAGGTACAATACTTGTGTGTGGAAAATATTTCAGTTACATTGTGATGACAAATTTGCAAAAGTACTAGTGAGTTGCATCTTATGTGTTAAGAACTACAAGTCATACAAATGTAAAAGAACTTTACACATATATTGATATAGGACACAATTATTTGTCATCTATCCAGTTCTGATGAAATATTCATTAACTAAGGTATAGTATAAACTGTGGAACTTGTGACAGAAATATTTCGCTATCAATCCGATTAAGAGAACCATTGGTTAGTTTAATAACAGTTACTTGACATGTATTACAATTAGGACAAAAGAGTTTTGCATTGAGATTTTGATACTTTTTAATATAAACTGTTTATCTATTGGGAAGAATACTTAATCTTTAAAAAATGCTAGTTACATAGTTATTATTTACTTAGTAGATAATGGGGTATTGATAACAATATGATTAGTAATTCAGTTTGTTTGGTTTATCTGTAGATGCCCATTGTTGCAATTGTGTGCACAGAAATTTGTCATCAAAGTCCAGGTACTGATGAATGGGGTTCATACAACTACACGTCAATTTACATATGTGTATAACAAGAAATGTCAAAGAATAATGTATTATTACATTTTTTAAACAAGATAAAATAATCACTTATAATTTTGCAGTAATTATTCTAGATGTAAAATGAAAGCTCTATTAGCAAAAAATATTTCACACTTAAAAAAGAAGAAATATACAAACCAGTTAGCAATTTTAAATATTTCATTTTTTTTTTTGAATATACCATTAGCATCAAATTTTCCATATTAACTGATAATTTTTACTGCAATAACATGCATAGCTGAGAACTATTTTGAGAGTACGAAACTGAATATATCCTCACTCTCATCTCAGGGCCATATGAATACAGAGATTTGGTCATAGCAGTGAACTGTAGGACAACCCATCATGAAGAATCCAGCCTCTCTTACTCAGGATTATTCCTGCTTGTATGAGTGAGTGAAATGAGAAGAGATTATGAATATATGTGGAACTAGCTTATTTTAGATAAAATCAACATTCAGTTTGAATACAATGTAAATGTTGCCAAATTATAACTAAATGAAAAGTTTATAAAGAGAACAATGTATAGCCATCGTAATGAAAAACATAATTATACTGTGCCATTTTCAGTATGAACTTCAGAGTACCAAACATTTCCAAAGAATAAAAAAATACATTTGTAACCGACATCTTACATGTGATAGTGGAATAATAGCAGAATATTAACACTTGTTTGATCAAAATTAAAATTAGCCTTATTAGGTATACTTTACATGCATCTAAACTGGAAGAAAGGCTTAACAGAACTTCTGGGAAAGGGGCAGATTTATGGTTGATTGAAAGATATTATGCTTCCTTGAAACTAATATCGTCAGAGTTTACTTTGAAATACTTTTAATGTGGGTACTGTAAAGGCTTCTCTGGTATGAAGATGCTCCAGGTTCTGAAGAATCTTCTTAATTTTGAATTGCAGTGCACATGCATAATTGTAAAGAAAGGGATATGGAGTAAATGTTCAAGAGGTAAACTCCAAGTATAGGTGTAACAACTATAATGTTCCAACTACCAGCAGTGTTGCTAAGTTATACCAAGGAAGCACCAATTGTTTTGTTGAATTAAAGTAAAGATTTTTATCGCTAATTTGAGCAATTTTCAATTGCTCCCAAACCACGATAATTCTATTATCACTGCACTGCGCTGATATGAACATATTATCGTCAATCTCTATGGGACTTTAGCAACAGCGTATTAATATGTGACGTTTTGTGACAAAAATAATTCCAAGAAAGAAAGCGCTATATTCAACCAAAAATAATATGTTCAACTAAAAAAATATTTCATTGGAAAAGGGAATGTATATCCTGTATTTTTAGCTCACCTGGCCAAAGGCCATGTGAGCTTTTGCCATCACTCGGCGTCCGTTAACTTTTATTTAAAAATCTTCTCCTCTGAAACTACTGGACCAATACTAACCAAACTAGGCCTGAATCATCACCAGGGTATGCACTTTCAAGTTTGTGATTTTTATGTCCGTAGACCAAACAACATGGCCGCTGTTACTAAAAATAGAACATAGGGGTAAATTGCTTTTTTTTTTGCAAATTACTCGAAAACCGTTACAGATATCAAAAATCTGACATGGAGCAAAAATGATAAGCATGATGAGATCTACCTACTGTGCAATTTTGAAGAAAATCTGAAAACCTGTCTGGGAGTTATAGCCCTTTTTCCGTGAAATTTTCAAAATTTTTGCATTTTTAATTTTTATTTCAAAAAGTGTAACAGATAGAGGTCAAGTGTAAATTGCAAAAATGTTCAGCATATCAAGACCTACCCACCCTGAAATTTTGAAGAAAATCCATAAACCCTTGTAGGAGTTATTGCCCTTTTTTCACTGAATTTTTTTTTAATTTCCGTATTTTTCATCTATTATTTCCAAAACTATAGAAGATGAAGGTTAAGTGTAAACTGATGAAATGTTTGCCATGCTGTGGCGACTTCAAAACTGATGTTGAAAATTATTCCTTGACCGCCATTTTCAAAATGGCCACCAAGAAAAGGCGGGAAAATTCAACATTGTCCGATTTCAATGAAATTTGGTTTCCATGTAGATATTGATGTTGCGACTTCAAAACCGATATTGAAAATTGTTCGTTGTTCGCCATTTTCAAAATGGCTGCCAAAAAAGGCGGGAAAATTCAACATTGTCCGATTTCAATGACATTTGGTTTCCAAATTGGTCTTGATGTTGCAACTTCAAAACTGATGGTTGACCGCCATATTTAAAATGGCTGCCAAAAAGGCGGGAGAATTCAACATTGTCCGATTTCAAAGAAATTTGATTTCCAAATAGATATTGATGTTGCGACTTCAAAACCGATGTTGAAAATTGTTTGTTGACTGCCATTTACAAAATGACGTCTCGACTTCAAAACTGGTGTCGAAAGTGGTCCTTAGCAAGAACGTTTTTTATCAATAAAGCCCAACAAAGAAATATAATAAAACATGATCAGACTTTAAAAACAGTTCAAGATATTGGAGGTGTTCGACCTACAAAAGTTTGAGAAACTGAAGATCAACTGTATAACTTACATTGTTACCTTGAGTGTGGCAACTGAAAGCCAGGTGAGCGATACAGGCTCCTGGGAGCCTCTGGTTTAATAACAGAATTAGCAATAAAAACACTATTAATAATTGGTTTTGCTCGGATGGATTTCTCAGCTCGCATTGTATCTCGTGCTGTCGCACTGGATGCAATACAAGCAGAGAATTCCATTCTGGCAAAACAAATTACTAATACTATACAAATGTATATATACCACAAGCTTACCATCTAAAATTGACTTTTGAACAAAAACCACCCAGGATTGGCCAATAGTGTATGCCAGTTGTAGAGGGTTTGCTAGGGGTTTGTCTCTTTTTCATGTTGATCTAAATTAATGCATAGGAAAAATTTTGTTTGCTTTCTTGGATTCAAAGATTTGGCAGAAATCAAATTTATTAGATGACATCTTGGAGGACATGTGTACCATAATTGTGTGTAAGCAGTGGAGAGGTGCTGCGATAAAAAACTAACTTTATTTGGAGTTGCCATGGTGGATCTAACAGAAATATTGTGCTGTCATAAAATAACTACAAAAACATTTACATTTCATAAGAATAAGAATGAATTTCATTTCCCCCACAACTTGAGGGGAAATTTGACATAAAAACTATTAAATAGTCGAAAAAAATAAACAAGTTAACTGAATTTTGACAGTTGGTATTTTGTAAAATATCTTTGCCAGAATATGAAACTTGAGGCTGTTTCGTTTCGCTTATTCTCCCCATGTGATTCATATTCTGGCTTGGAGGTTAATGTTTTACGATGAACAGGGGGTCAAAATCCTGATGGCATATACATATATGCCAACATACTAATATATCCCTATGCCAGAGGATAAATTTGTAATGGTAACAAATTGAACTACAGTATTGTCCTCTGATTATGGACTTGGAACATTAGAACTGTATAAAATGTTACCCACAACTAAGATCATGGAGACTGATATCCTATATTGTGTAAAAAGTTAGGTAGAATAGCCATGTGAGAATGAAGGAAGCATAATTCTAGAATTTTGCAAATAGAGAATGGAATGCACTTTGTAGAGAGAAAAAAATCAAACATTAATTGTAGGAATTATTTTCTTTAGATTTTATATCATATTTCAAGCCAAAAAATAAAACATTCACATTTAAACTATATTATTTGTTCTTGTTTGTCTTGTAACAAATTGCATTCAGATTCCAAGTATTTTGGTTGAAATCTTTAAGCTAGTTTCACATGTTAAGTGCTTGCTGTCAACAATTCTCAGTTTTCATAAGATTGAGCATTGTTGTATGGATGAGAGTTTATATTTCAGGGACAGAAACAGTTTAAAGGTAACATGTAGCATTAAGATCCTTAGTTATTCTATAGTTACATTAATTGGTACATAACTAATGCATTATTGTTCAATTTTTGTTTTCTTCCTGCTGTGTCTGATATGCTGTTTGTTTGGAAACACAGGATGACGGAAGAGGAGATGCATCATCATATGACAGAGAAAGAGACAGAAGGTAATTCAAATTATTCAATATTAAACATTCTCAGAACGGGTGCCAAAAATTCACTGTAAATTTAAAAAAAAAGCAACTCAATGTCATAAATCAATAAGTAATTCAAAAAGGATTTTGAAAAAGTTCTTCACAGTTTGGAATTTTAAGATAAAAGATAAACAATTGGGGAATTCTACATATTACTACACAAAGGCTGACACAAAGGTTAGTTCAATTATACTCTGTCCAAGTACACTGCCATATTGCCTGATCATACAAGTTTCCAAGTATTGACAAATTCCCTATTTATCATAATCATGAATTTCCCTAAATTTTGATTTTAATGTTGCAGGTCAAGAGATGGTTTCTGTTGAAAACCAAGGAACTTAGTGGCAAGAAAACTGAAGAAATTTCCATTTTACTCCCTCTTTCTACAGATTGCATTTGCTCATGCGAAGAATCCAAACACAATTTATATATTTCTTTGGGTTTTTAACAGGGTCTTAGAGCTATAAAATTACCTGAAGCTACATAGTTCCTGTTTGAATAATTTCCAGAAAAATAAATTTTGAAGTTGTCTAATAACTGGTTCTGTATGTTGAATATAGGTGCTCTCAGTAATCACTATAAGGGAGATAATGACTTGAAAATGCCATCAGATATTAAACCAGGTATGTGTACGGTCTGACTTTGATGTACACTAGAAAGTGGCAGGTAACTTTAAATGATTTATGACCAGAAAAGAGAGGAAAGAACTTGGGAAATGCTTTGAAACGAATCCTACTATAAACATTGTTAGATAGATAAGAATCACTTTTATCATTACAAGTGTTCTAGCTAGTACTTGGTCATTTAGGGTACTATCTAAGAAAAATACAATCTATCCTTTTAAGTCATTGGTTATCAACTGTCAGAAGGGGTAAACTTTTAGGTTTGAGCTTCACACAGATCTTGAGACAGTAAAACTATGATAATCAACGACTTGTAAATGATGGATTTCATTTATCTGTTTCTGAAACTACTGAGAAAAAATCTAGAAATACAATGTTATCAGCATATTGAAGTGCACCCGTCAAACTGATGTAGCTAGACCACAAATAATTGACAGGCTTCTGGTCATATAGAAAAAAAATTATGATATCTTTCAAGACAGTTAATTTTTATGGGATGGTTCAAGTTCCTCTATTAATTTAATAAAATTTTCGTTAATTCAACAAACACAAGGATTGTTTGACAGCCCAGGTACTTGTTGGTCAGTTTTATTCATGGGCAACCACACAAACGTTCAACATGCTCACCAGCCAAACAATTTTTCTTCTGGAAGTTAACCGTAACTCACTAAATTATAAAATGCTGACCAAAAAAATACTTATAACCTGTAGGTGTGATGAATCTCTTGTGCAATAACAGATTGACATCTGTGTTTGTTTTTGTCTTACCATATATTATTATAAAATTTTCTTCTTAGCAGGTTAGTTGTTAAACCATGGCATATTGTTAAGTTAATGATAATATTGACTGTCCTTGAGTGACCTTTGGTTAATATCAAAATTCCAAAGTTTTACAGAAATTGTAAATTCTTATTGGTCTGAAAAATGTTTTCATAAATTTCAAAATTCTTTTAGTTCTAAAAATTTTTTACAGGAACAGTTTTGCAATGTAATCCCAATGTTATTTGATTTTGTATGTAAAAAAGAAAAAAATTAAACCAATTATGAACGGACTTTCTTGTATACTTTAGGGAAACGGGATTGAGAAAGGGAGGCTTGGGTACCCTTAAACCGGTTTAACCCTACCGCTAGCTCTTGATTGTGCTGGTACCAATTCAGGCTATCCAAGGTTCATATCGTTGTCTATGTTTGTCTTTTGTCATTTTATTGTTTTTCTTGTGCAGAAATCTGGAAGATTGTGGGCGGTGATTGTAATTTTCATCCATTGTGGTGTTCCCTATTATCTTTCCTACTTTAATACGGTTTGACTATACAACTCGTCCTACAGATTTTCTGCTAGGATTTCAATATTGCAGGTGTCTTTCACTTTCAATTTTTAAATAGACAAAGATTCCAGAAAATCAAGTTCAAGATGATTGGAAGAAATTATGCAATACTTTCACATATTTGGAAGGTTATATTTACAAATACCTTTTGAATAGTGCACTATTATGTACTTGCTTTATAATTGTACACCTAACATCAGGAGTTGACTTCAGTTAACAGGTTGAACTAGGTCAACATATGATAAATTAAAATATGGGTTCACTTAATTACAATTCACAGTTCCTTGAAAGACCGAATTATCATCTGAACTGGGTTGCACAAACGTCAATTAAGGTTAATTGACGTTTAAATTTTAAATGTAAATTAAATCCTTAACAAATTCAACCAAATTAATTTACACTTAAAATTTAAACGTCAATTAACTTTAATTGACGTTTGTGCAACCCAGTCCTGGTGTCACAAACATGTATTTAAGCATTAATTAGCATCTATATTATTTACACTATACTGATACTCCTTTCCATTTGAGAGCTTAGTTAGCAATAGTTGAATCAATGTGAACAGGCCAAATTAAAAAATGGTATGTTGCTGTAATCCAACTATATCTGGCCAGGTTTTGATAGGTAGTTGGGGAAATTATTTAACTTTTTTGAGCTGAAGAAAGTAATTTGAAAACAAATATCAACTCTTAACTAAATTTTTAAGGCAGGTTCTCTGCCTTCTAGCTGTCGGTAAAGCCATCTTGAAAAAAGTCTGTTTCAACCAGACTCTTACATTAAGGAGACTACTTTGTATGAAAAGAATCAGAATGATCCAGACTATCGTTAAAAATGCGTACGGCTTACCAGTTATTCATACGAAGGCACAAAAAAAAATCCATTCATATGGTGATACAGTGTCGATTTCATGATCAACTACATCGTTTTATGTGTTTATTGTATTTATTTAATATCTTTTAAGAGATACTTTGCTTTTTTAATCTCAGAGCACTTAAACNAAAAAGTCTGTTTCAACCAGACTCTTACATTAAGGAGACTACTTTGTATGAAAAGAATCGGAATGATCCAGACTATCGTTAAAAACGCGTACGGCTTACCAGTTATTCATACGAAGGCACAAAAAAAAATCCATTCATATGGCGATACAGTGTCCATTTCATGATCAACTACATCGTTTTATGTGTTTATTGTATTTATTTAATATCTTTTAAGAGATACTTTGCTTTTTTAATCTCAGAGCACTTTAACGGACATTCGAAATTCACGATTTGGTTCATTCATAAAAATTTCCTGTGGCGCGCAGTTTTTATGAATGGATATATATAGTAACTTCTAGTTTCGCTGTTGTAACCAGTTGTTAACCCTCCCGGTCTCACCGTGAGGCTACCGGTTTCGGCAGCCGGTCTCACGTCTACCGATATGCCTCTGAAAGCTCCCGATATTAAAATTTTCTCTCAAAAATATTTTTCCGTTACACCGGAAGTAAATATTGGCTGTTCCAATCACACCCTGCGAGGTAAACAAAGGCTGTTCCATTCACATTCCGCCTAACGAGATTACGCGAGAACACGAATCAGCTGTGTATTAACGACAAAATGGCGTCGCCTCCGCGAAAAGGGTAGATACAATTCAAAATTCCAAAATAAATGGATAAAAGAGATGGACTTTTTGAGNAAGAGTGATAAATATATACACGCAGTGTTTCTGTTGTGTGGCATAACCTTTGCCTTAGTGCACGGAGGATGAAATGACGTTGTTCGCCATAGAGAAACAGAGGGACACAAAAAGTGCTCGACTTCGGACTCAAAATGCTGAAATTCTGTTTACATTATTCACAGTAACTTCGGTGTTTTGTTATTTGTAGCTGAGCACAACCTACCATTCTCAGTAGCTTGCACATTGTCTACATAAGTTGTCGAAATGCCCATATGTAGATAGTAAATTTACAGTGACTTCGTTATTGAGTTATTTAATCATATGCAAAAATAATGAAACTTTAGAACTAGATGACTTGACAGAGGAAGTGACAAAATTGGAAATATCAACATTAATTAAGCCACCGACTGTTACACTTGTACTCGGGCTTGTACTTTGGAATACTTACATGTACGTATACCAACAAAGAGGAGCAAGACAATGAAATGTAAATAATTAGAGTTTTAAATAAATTGCCAACATCCCATATAAAAACTGAATACCCAGGAACCTGCCTTAACAGCATTCCATGCTTTGATTTAAACAAAGGAATAATGTCCAATCAAAATGAGGCAGTTAAATATTTGGATATAAAGCAGTAATGTTTCTTCCAAGGCTGGGAAAGGGGAAACAAATCATATTTATTTTAGACCAAACACAAGATACAGATGCACAATAAGCTTATTTGAATTGTAATGATTAATGTTGTTAAAAAAGATATACAATGTATTGTTATTTTTTATTGCTGAGGCTTTAAATGTTTAAAACTCTTGATCATAACACTGAACTTATTTTCAGGTGTATATCTGGCATACAAGTATCAAAATAGAAATTTAGCATGAACTGTGGTCTTTTCTTGGTCTCTCAATTAATCTAGGCAAGCATTAAAAGATGGAGATCAGTCTTTTCCTAAATAATTAATTTGTGTAATTTAAACTTGATGTTCATATTGTGAAGCAACAACTTCTTATGGCGGATTTCCCAGATGATTAACGTATTTTTATACCCCCCCGCAAACAAAGTTTGGGGGGGTATATAGGAATCACCCTGTCTGTCCATCCGTCTGTCCGTCTGTCCACACTTCTCGTAAGCGCAGCTCCACTTAAACCACTTGAAGGATTTTGATGAAACTTTACACAAAGGAAGGACACTTTATGGAGATGTGCATGAAGGAATATAATTATTGTCCCAAACCAGGAAGGGGAGATAATTCGACTTTGACTTTTCTTTGATTCCCTATATATGGGTTACCTCGTAAGCGCAACTNCTCTTAAACCACTTGAAGGATTTTGATGAAACTTTACACAAAGGAAGGACACTATATGGAGATGTGCATGAAGGAATATAATTATTGTCCAAAACCAGGAAGGGGAGATAATTGGACTTTGACTTTTCATTGATTCCCCATGTATGGGGAATAAGCGCAACTCCTCTTAAACCATTAGAAGGAATTTAATGAAACGTTACACAAAGTAAGAACACTATAAGGAGATGTGCATTAAGGAATATAATTATTGTCTGAAACCAGGAAGGGGAGATAATCCGACTTTGACTTTTTGTTGATTCCCCATGTATGGGTTACCTTGTAAGCGCAACTCCTCTTAAACCACTTGAAGGAATTTAATAAAACTTTACACAAAGTAAGAACACTATATGGAGATGTGCATGAAGGAATATAATTATTGTCAGAAACCAGGAAGGGGAGAAAATTCGACTTTGAGTTTTCATTGATTCCCTATGTATTGGGTACCTTGTACGCACAACTCCTCTTAATTCACTTGAAGGATTTTGATGAAACTTTAGACAAAGGAAGAACACTATATGTAGATGTGTAAAATGTCAAATAGGTCGAAAAGGGGGAATTTTATATTTGTCTGATTTAGACAGAGTGTTTTCATTGGAACCCTTGTGAAAATTTCTTTCTTGAAGATTATATCATTGTGTCCATACTTGTATTGTGTCCACAATTGTACTGTGTCCACACCAACTAAATTTTGCACTTACCATATCGATTCAGGGTTCAATAAGTGGGCGGTATATTTGGCTGCCATTCGGCGACAGCTCTTGTTTTTGCAATTCTTCAATGAACATACCAATATCCCTCTAGTAACACCTATAAACTCCTTCTAAACTCCTGTCTCCTGTCAATTACTCAACTTTCTATAGAATTCTATTGTATACCAATTTGTACTGCCTGAAGGGGTTTACCTTGATACTCCAGAAGAGTCCTAAGAGTTGGATATTTATACCATAGGCGCTATATGATAAAAGATTTTTGTTGGGTTGTTTTAATATCCATTGATATATGGTTCAACCTTTGAAACATGGTCTTTAACTAAATGTGTGCAGTAATAAATATTGCATCTGAAACTAAGTATAAATAACTTGTGGGTTGATATTTTATTTTTATGATAAAATACTTGAATAACTTATTCTTTTGGAAAATACAGAATAAAAAAACCCAACAACATATATTTATTGATCCATTAAAATAAAGACAAATGAAAATACTGAATGATTGATATTTAGTTTATTGAACTCCAGGTTTTCTAGATAAAACTGTTAAAGCTAACTTTGATTTCTTTTTGCACAGGAAAAGACGTGATGATGACAGATATAGCAGAAATAGAGACAGAGATAGGGATAGAGAGAGTGATCGCCGAAGGTAAGTCAATAAAAACATCTTCATAAATGTATATTTACAGTAATTTTCCTTCCACCGAATGCAGTTTCAATAGGATTATTGGTAGCTCTCCAGGTAATACAATAGGGTTTTCAATAGCAGTTTGACCTTCAAGGCAGAAAGGGCACCAAATGCCCATTCAACCATCAAGTTTGGTGTGTGCCATTTTACCTGATGTTGATTTCACCCACAGAAATAAAGTACATTTGAACTATTATAACTTGATAAGGTATTGGAACAAACTGTTATCAAGGATAAAGAGAAGGGACCAGCTTAAATAATATAGACTTCAGTTGAACATTATAACTTTAATTTCTAACCTTATAACAATGCATGTTTTCCATTGATTGACTCTTCAAATCTTTAAAATGATTTGGGTGAACTTGACCTGTTTCCTGTTGAAATTGACACCAGATTAACTGGTCAATATCTAGGACAAATACAATGAATGGGTATGTGACCTTTCTACCTTGAAGGTCAAACTTCTATTGAGAATTTTCTATTGTGTAGGAAAATTACTGTAAATGACAAAATTTTGCAGGTTTTTTTATTCCCTTGCCTATAGTTGTACCAAAAATTCACATTCCACAGTGGCCAATTTTAAGACACAATGGACTTCTTACTTACTGGTTTCAGGAGAGTGGATGCTCCACTTCTCTATTTTCATCCAGCTTGAAGTTCTGTCAAATTACTTAGGAATCTTAATTCGTGATTATATGAACCATCTCCATGTATGCAGTTTAAAAAATGTGTTTGGTTATTACGAGGACCAAACAACATGGCTGCTGTTACTAAAAATAGAACATAGGGGTAAATTGCTGTTTGTGGCAAATAACTCGAAAACCGTTGCAGATATAAAAAATCTTGACACGAGTAAAATTGTTCAGAATGACGAGATCTATCTCCCCTGCAATTTTGAAGAAAATTTGAAAACCCGTCTCAGAGTTACAGCCCTTTTTCCATAAAATTTTCAAAATTTTATGCCTTTTATATTTTTATACCCCCCGCAAACAAATTTTTGGGGGGATATATAGGAATCACCCTGTCTGTCTGTCCATCTGTCCGTCTGTCCACACTTCTCGTAAGCATAACTCCTCTTAAACCACTTGAAGGATTTTGATGAAACTTTACACAAAGGAAGGACACTATATGGAGATGTGCATGAAGGAATATAATTATTGTCGGAAACCAGGAAGGGGAGATAATCCAACTTTGACTTTTCGTTGATTCCCCATGTATGGGTTACCTCGTAGGCGCAACTCCTCTTAAACCGCTTGAAGGAATTTTATTTAATGAAACTTTACACAAAGTAAGAACACTATATGGAGATGTGCTTGAAGGAATATAATTATTGTCAGAAACCAGGAAGGGGAGATAATTCAACTTTGAGTTTTCATTGATTCCCTATATATTGGTTACCTCATACGCACAACTCCTCTTAATCCACTTGAAGGATTTTGATGAAACTTTAGACAAAGGAAGAACACTATATGTAGATGTGTAAAATGTCAAATAGGCTGAAAAAAGGTGAATTTTATATTTGTCTGATTTAGATAGTGTTTTCATTGGAACCCTTGGGAAAAGTTTTTTTCTTGAAGATAATATCATTTTGTCCATACTTGTATTGTGTCCACACTTGTACTGTGTCCACACCTGTATTTTGTCCACATCAACTTAATTTTGCACTAACCGTATCGATTCAGGGTTCAATGAGCGGGGGGTATCTTTGGCTGCCATTCGGCGACATCTCTTGTTTATTTCAAAAACTGTAACAGATAGAGGTGAAGTGTAAATTACAAAAATGTTCAGCATATCAAGATCTACATACTCTGAAATTTTGAAGAAAATCCAACTGCCTGTGTTGTAGTAATTAACTTTTTTTTTTGACACCAAAAAATTTTTTTTTTCAATGCCATATGGTTATGGGTTATTTCCCTTTAAATTCTGTTTTCAAATCTTCTTTGGTTTACTTTTCTCTTTTAAGTTTTAGAGAAATTCCCTGCTATCACTTATTAGGGCCCCGCATCGAGATGCGGGTGCCCTATAGTTTTCACTTTGTCCGTCCGTCTGTCTGCCCGTCTGTCCGTCAACAATTTTTTTGGTTGAAGTTTTCTGGGCTTTTACAAATGGGAATGATTTCATATTTGGTCTGAAGCTTTATGATGATGAGTTGTACCGTGTAAGCAATTTTCAGGTTTGNTGATTATCAACACTGCACATGTTTTAGATTATAAAAAGAGTAGAGTTATATTTATTTGATCAATAGAAACCTGTAAAATGAGGGGTTAAAATCAGACAGACCTTCATTATAACATGGTTATCAGTAAAATCGTTGTTGATTATGACCTTCCTTCTTCTACACGTGAAAATGATTTCATATTTGGTCTGATGCTTTAAGATGATTAGTTGTATCGTGTAAGCAATTTTCAGGTTTGCCGTGCCACTACTTCCTGTTTGCCGATACTTTTAACTTTTTATCATACCACTTTATCATTTTTGTCTATGGATGAAATATTTTCATCAAAGTTTTCTGGGCTTCTACAACTGGGAATGATATGATATTTAGTCTAAAGCTTCATGATGATGAGTTGTAACATGTAAGATATTTTCAGGTTTACCATGCCACTATTTCCTGTTTGCCGATACATTAACTTTTTATTGTACCACTCTGTGGATGAATATTTTTGTCAAAGTTTTCTTGGCCTCTACAACTGGGAATGATTTGATATTTGGTGTAAAGCTTCATGATGATGAGTTGTATCGTGTAAGCTATTTTCAGGTTTGCCGTGCCACTACTTCCTGTTTGCTGATACTTTTTAACTTTTTATTTTTAAATATTTTCATAAACAAATGTTGATAATTTGGTACAAAGGAAGTGACTGCCTATTGCGGGGCCCTCCTGCGTTCAGCAGTACCTCTAGTTATCCCCTCGCCCAACGAAGTTAGGGAGGGGATATAGCATCTCGCCTGTCCGTCCGTCCATTCGTCCCACCTCAGGTTAAAGTTTGCGTTAAGGTTCATATCTGAGGAACTACATGTGGCACATCAATCATCTATGGTCAGCAGATGCATCTTGGAGAGTGATGCGTCTTCGGATGATAATTGGGTCACTCTGACCTACATTTCATGCTTCAATGACTCCGGTTAAAGTTTGCGTTAAGGTTCATATCTGAGAAACGACATGTGGCACATAAATCATCCTTGGTCAGTAGATGCGTCTTGGAGAGTGATGGAGAGGGATGATAATTGGGTCACTCTGACCTACATTTCATGCTTCAATGACTCGGGTTAAAGTGTTGCGTTAAGGTGCATATCTGAGAATCTACATATGGCACATCAACCATCTTTGGTCAGTAGATGCGTTTTGGAGAGTGATGTTGCTTCGGATGATAATTGGGTCACTCTGACCCACATTTCATGCTTCAATGACTCCAGTTAAAGTTTGCGTTAATGTTCATTTATGAGATACCCTATGTGTTACATCAATCATCTGTGGTCTTGCAGCTTCAGATGATAATTGGGTCACTTTGACCTACATTTTACACTTGACTGACTTAGGTTAAAAGTTTCCATTAATGTTTATATCTGAGATACTACACGTTACACATAATGATCTTGCCGTTCAGTGGATGTACCTTCGACATTAATCTTTACATCTTTAGATTATATAAAGGTTATTATTTCTTAACAGCCGGCGAGGGGATTAGCTGTCGTTTGCAACTGCTCCCACTTCTAGTTAAAAATAATTATTTGTTACATAATCAAGAGCAAAAAAGTGTTTTTGTACAAATTTTTACAATTTTTTTTTGCAAAAATACCTTCATAAACTATACTTATTTCACANGGTCGCAGAATACAGTTAAAATATATAGCAAATATCATTGGGAGGACTTCAAATTGTCGGATAAGACAGGAAGTCGTTTAATACAGTGGGTCGTTAAGGCAGGTTTGACTGTAGTTGTATATTGTGTCATGTGGTAATGTTTGTGTGCCCACCATGCAAATATCTCTCACAGATAAATATTGAAGTAGCTTTTTAACTTCAATGTCTGTATAACTTTATAACTGACCTGCATGGCTATGCCATGGTGATCTTCTTGCCATCACTGTGTCAGTGGTCCATCCATTGCAAACTCTTCATTCAAACATCTTCTCTGAAACCGCTGGGCCAATTGGAACCATACTTGGGCACATTGGTCCTTAGGTGCAACTTTAAAAAAAAATGTCTGGCAAGTCCGTATCATATCCAAGATGGCCGCCAGCAGGGAACGCGGTTTAACATTGGACCCTACGGGAAAGCATTCAAAGATCTTCTCTGAATGGAACCAAACTTGGTCACAATAGTCCTTCGGTGGTCCCCTTTAAAAAAATTTTGTCTGGCAAGTCTGCATGTCATCCAAGATGGCCGCAAGCGGGGAACTTTGTCCAAAATTGGACAGTATTGCAAAAATCATCTCCTCTGAAAATACTGGGCCAATTGGAACCAAACTTAATCACAATGGTCCTTAGGTGGCTCCTTTTAAAAAATGTGTTCAGCAATCTACATCATATCCTAGATGGCCACCAGGAGGGAACATGTTTTTAACATTGGACCCTGCATGTCTGCATAGCATCCAAGATGGCAGTCAGCGGGGAACATTGTTTAACCTTGGACCCCATG
>MJUU01013924.1:2337-22382 GCA_002080025.1 Modiolus philippinarum | reverse complement strand
CATATAACATCAGCAAACTTCAAAATGAGACCCTTAAACAGTCAATAAACAAATTAGAAAATGAGAACCTTAAACGTTGTGATTATTTTGACTTATTGTGTCAGCCATGAACCAGGTGAGCAATACAGGCTCTTGAGAGCCTCTTGTTGGTTTGAGTTATGAAAATATTCAATATCAGAGAATACGGGACTTGAAATGAATGCCTCGATACTAGTAAAGTAGCACATGATTTGATCCTTAACCTATTTGAAAATAAATGCCAACTTGCTTCGTAAAAAATTTAAGTATACAGTATGACAGCTGTCAACTAGCTTTATATTTACTCATCACAATTAAACTAGAGCTCGTTATAAAACAAACCTCTAAAAAATGAAAAAAAAAATAGTTCATTCATGCTTATTTATAACCCCTTCAGCTGAGAGAAAAAAAAACTTGATTGTCTCAAAATGTTTAAGTTTACTTATCATTCAATTTCATCAAGATGATTAATTCTTCAGTTAAGCTGCATGGAATCCTTAACCTGAGTATACCTTAATGTTTTTCCTGATTTGCAGCCTGTTGTAGATGAATGTTTACTGCTTCATGTCAATCTTTTCTTTCTGTCAGCTCTTACATGTATATCAGGGCAACAGTCATCTTTCTTTATACTTCCATTTGTGATAAAAAACTTCAGTATGGAATGTATTGAGAAACCTTTAATTTTTCTCTAAAGTATATATGTATGTGGAAATGTGTAAGAAAAGGTAGCTATTAGTTTGGAAAATTGCATTGATGAAAATTAGGTTTGAGCAATAACTTGTCTTTTATTATATGGAAATCAAATTGTCAGCAATATATTATTACTTTTCAGGGGTGGATACAGAGATAGTGACAGAGATCGAGATCGTGAAAGGAGGAGAAGTCCAGATCGTGAACGCAGAGAAAGAAGAAGAAGCAGAAGCCGAGAAAGGAGAGAAAGAGACAGGGGTGGAAGAAGAAGTAGGAGTTTTGACAGATACAAGAAAAGATCTCCAGTCAGAAGAAGAAGTCGTTCTAGGTCAAGAGAAAGAGGAGCAGGAAGGGACCGCAGTTCAAGCACTAGTCCATTCAAATTTACCAGGTATGTAGTTGAAATGAATTATTTTATACATTGATCCTTGTTGAAGTAAAGGATTTAGCATCACGTTTGATATATTCTTGATTAATTGTAACATCTAGTTTTTTTATTCCATTGTGCATTAGAGTTATTTTTAAAGTATCTTCTTTTGAATTATTTTATAGATTAGCAGGACCTGATCTTACTCCAGAAGAAAGGGATGCTAGAACAGTCTTTTGTATGCAGCTGGCTGCAAGAATTCGCCCAAGAGATCTTGAAGAGTTTTTTTCATCTGTTGGAAAAGTATGTACAGTTAACAACCTAAAATAAATGTTCTTGGAAAGCATGTGTTAAGATTCCTGTTAATATATATCCATATTAACTAGACAAATTTGATATATGTCATTATTTGTGAAACAAGAAATATTTTATGGAAAGAGGAAAAAAATCTAATTGAAACCATGATTGGTCTAAAGGCAGTGTCAAATGTTTCAAAAAAATGAATTTAATAAACAGCTGGTGCCATCACTTTATTGGAAAAGGGAAGATAATACTGTTCGAAGCATGATTAGTCTAAAGGCAATCTCAAAAGATTCACACCAGAAATTAATACACAGGCAGCTGTTGACATCATTATGTTGTCGATGTGCTATGGTTTGCATTTAAGTGAAATTACCAGATTACTATTTTTAAGTTGCTCTTTTCTTGCATATTCAGTTGTTCAAGTGTGCAGAAAATGCATTCATACACAATTCATATTCATACTTTGATTTGTTAATCATTCAATTAGACTTTTGTGGGAAAGTCTTGGCATGTTTTAACAGAAAAAAAAGTTTGATATGAAATACATCATATAAGCTGATAATCAAAATATAATCTAGATTTGCCATTGCAAGCAATAGCCGATGTTACCCCAGACGACTAATTCCACGATTCCATCTCAATCGCAGCCTCGAAATCTATGTAGAAATCAATTTTCATCAAAATGGGACAGAGTTGAAGGAAATTTCACGTAATTCGACAGCCATCTTGGAAATGGCAACCATTTTGAAATTTTTTGGGGGGGGGGGGGGGGGATAAATTTCTTCCTCTCATCTAACTGAACCTTTATACAAAATATTAACAAATTCTGCAAAGCAGTTCCCAAGACATTTGGCAGCCATACTGAAAATTATTTTACGAGAAAGCACCTCTCCTCATGCTAATCTAAGTACATGCCATGTTTCATTTCATTACATCAAGCCATTTCAGAATAATCCATCGGACAAAATTTGTGGAAGAAAAAGAAGAAGAAACATGTCACCCTGATGTTGTCTGGGGTGACATAATTAATACATTTGTAACAAAAAAAAACGAAGATATATGTTTGTTTCATTATCAATATACAATTTTGATTTAAGTTGAGCAAGTAAAATATGGTTTCATTTCATTTCTATTGACAGGTCCGAGATGTCAGACTTATTATGGACAACAAAACAAGAAGATCAAAAGGAATTGCATATGTAGAATTCTATGACACAGAATCGGTGCCATTAGCTATAGGACTAGCAAATCAAAAACTTTTAGGTGTTCCAATAATTGTACAGCCCTCGCAGGCTGAGAAAAATAGACTTGCCACTGCTACAAGTATATTAACTAAAGGATTAAAAGGACCTATGAGATTATATGTTGGATCTTTACATTTTAATATAACAGAGGAAATGTTACGTGGCATATTTGAACCTTTTGGAAAGGTAAATTTCATTATTTTATATTGAAAAAACAAATTTAGATCTTCAATTGGCAAAAAATGTAATTGGCATGATAGAAGATAAGTTATTGATTAAAAGCATTTCTAACTGAAATACCTCATGAAGGGATTTTGTCACTATTTTTTAAAAGTGTCTTCTTGTATATTTGAAGAAAATCAAACTTCTTTGAGAACCAAAAAGTCATAGAACAAATTAAGTAGGGGGAGGGGAATACATGTAGCATAATACACAGGGTCGGTAACATACCATATTGATAGACCGGGCCCCATATATATGTATAAGAAGGAGAAGGGAAACAACGCAAGTCCAAAAATTATATACCACAATATTTCAAAGTCAGACGACAGCTTTTAATAGGAATAATTGTCAATTATTCCCATAAAAAGCTGTCGTCGTCTGACTTTGAAATATTGTGGTATATAATTTTTATACGACCGCAAAAATTTTGCGGTCGTATTATGTTATGGCGGTGTCGTCGGCGTCGGCGTCTGTGGCCAGCATTACTTTGTTTCTAGTGGACGGATCATCTTCAAATTTCAGTATGTGGTTTCTTGGCATAATGGCTATCCCGGGTTTTAATTTCGGGTTTATGGCCCCACCGGTTTTAGAAAAAGGGGCCAAAAAGGGGTAAAATTGGGTATTTTTGTGTCTGTAGACAGCATAACTTTGGTTCCAGTGAACAGATCATTTTCAAATTTTAGTATGATGTTTCTTGGCACATGCTTTAGCCCGGGCTATAATTTTATGTTCCTGGCCCCGCCCGTTTTAGAAAAAGGGGCCAAAAGGGGTTAAATTAGTTGTTTTCACATATTTGACTGTAGAATCTTTATTATTTATCGGATTTTGATGGGGTTTCTTTCAGTAAACTCCTTAGAAAATTTCCAATCTGGGGTATGCCCAACGGATTTCACGTGGCATGTACCGTTCACGAGATAAATGGGGCCCAAAAGGGGCGAATTTCAAAAATTTCATTTTTTTATTTTTAGTCCGATTTTGATGCAATTTTTTCCAAAGGATTCCTAATGAAAAATTATCCTAGCGCTCTACTATTAGATTTTTGGTAAATTGTTTGCTTACCCAGCTATGAGGGGCCGAAGGGGGCCAAAATCGTAAATTTACAGATTACCAAAAAATTTTATTCTTCATCGGATTTCAATGGGATTTTTTTCTTTGGATTCCTCTTGATGTAAGCTTTCAGTACTATGCCAACGGATTTGGCGTAGCTCTTACCATTTCCGAGCTATGAGGGGCAGAAGGGGCCAAAATTGTAAATTTACAGATAACCTAAAATTTTTATTTTTCNTGTCAGGTGAGCGATTCAGGCTCAGTGTCTGAGCCTCTAGTTTAAAAGTGTCTTCTTGTATATTTGAAGAAAATCAAACTTCTTTGAGAACCAAAAAGTCATAGAACAAATTAAGTAGGGGGAGGGGAATACATGTAGCATAATACACAGGGGTCGGTAACATACCATATTGATAGACCGGGCCCCATATATATGTATAAGAAGGAGAAGGGAAACAACGTAAGTCCAAAAATTATATACCACAATATTTCAAAGTCAAGACGACAACAGCTTTTTATAGGAATAATTGTCTCAAACTCGGCCATAAGTTAGCCAAATAATTGTATTTTCATAAAATATAAACTTTCTTACCTTCACTTGGCTTTAAAACATATTTTTCTCCCTTCGAAACACTGATATTGTCCCGCTGTAGTTTAAGCTGGCCAGTGTAGGGAAACGAAGTAAATCTTGAAATGAGAAAAAAAGTAAAAACTTTATTCGATTCCTCTCCGTATCCAATTCCCTCCTTCAGTGAGCTGGCTAATCAACATTACGACTGGATTATTTAGGTTTATAACAATAACATTATTGACCAATCAGAAGACTGTTCTCGTTTCATTCAAAATGTCGACGAATGTTGACATTCTACGTTTGTGACACAAACGATACGCCAAGTCGCTGAAGACTGTTGAATTTGACGTTTTATGTGCATGAATTAACATGGAACGTATTTGTGCAAATGTGGAAAGTTATATTTAAACAAGATTTTTTCGTGAAAAGGCTAAAAACATTGATTGAAGAGGAAAAATTGTGTTGATTTCATGGCCTACTTAAACTACATCGGGACAATTTCAGTGTTTCGAAGGGAGAAAAATATATTTTAAAGCCGAGTGAAGGTAAGAAAGTTTATATTTTATGAAAATATAATTATTTGGCTAACTTATGGCTGAGTTTGAGACAATTATTCCCATAAAAAGCTGTCGTCGTCTGACTTTGAAATATTGTGGTATATAATTTTTGGACTTGCGTTATTTCCCTTCTCCTTCTTATACATATATATGGGGCCCGGTCTATCAATATCGTATGTTACCGGCCCCTGTTGCATAATATTGAAATAATTTTGCTTTGAAAACAGTTTGCATGTAGAGATAAATTTGAGTAATAAGTAATGGACATATCATGAAGTTAGGAAACTAAATTTTCCTCTTGAGGAAATTTTTATGCTTCAGTGTACTTGAATGTATTTGGTCTTCACTCTAAATGATAGGGTTTCTGTAACAGAAATATTGAAGGATTCTACAAACTGTTGCCAAGCAAGCTAGCTATGATTTACCTGGAAGACTTCATTCAGTCTCTTTGACACATTCCCCGTTTCCCTTCTTTTTTCAATTCATTCAACTGTTCTTGAAAATCATTAAAGCAGTTGTCATTTTATAAAGAAAAAATCCCATTCTTTGCCAAATACTTTTATTTTTATTTATCTTAATGAAAGCAGTTTTGACATGATTATGTTAAAGCTAATGTAACTCTTTTATGATTTCTGTTGTTTGAAAATTTTTGAATTTCAGATTGAGGATATAAAATTAATACGAGACCATGAAACAGGCAGATCTCAGGGCTATGGGTTTATAACAGTAAGTAAAGTATAATCCATATATGTGCAGTTATACCACAAACTTGATGTTTATTTGAATTACAAAATTTCAGTTTGGAATCTGGAAAGAAGGGTAATTCCTGTATTTGCCATTTGGAGATTGTTTTATTGATGCTATTCTGGTAAAAAATGAATGGATGAAGTGGAAATCACTTAACATATTTTATGATGGGTGGTGGGTTTACTTGGAACTTTACACATTCATTCTTTAAATGAATATAGGTATGAGTGCTATGGTCTGAAAAAAGTGCCTTCCAACTTGTTAGTTGCATAGCATTGACTTACTTTCACAGTAAATTTTAGTCACATCTTGCCAGAACTTAATGAACTGGTTGTTGTCAGAACATAAAAGAATAAGAAAGTAGCATTAGGTATTGAAATTGGGTATCTTTTTAGAAATGAATGTTTTATCAATTTAAAACTTGTTACATATAAAATACACTTAACTAAGAAAAACATTACAAATGACTTACACCAAAGAAAATTGATTTATGTTGGAGTGTAAACATAGATTTTCTAGCAGTAATTCAGAGAAATAGTAAAAAACTTTAAAAAGTTAATTGTAAAATATTGTTTTTGCACAAATGTTTTGTATTCTTAGATACATGTATTTATATTCTAGTTTACAGATGCTGAAGAAGCTAAAAAGGCATTAGAACAATTAAATGGCTTTGAACTTGCTGGTAGACCTATGAAAGTAGGTCATGTAACAGAGAGACAGGTTGAACTACAACAGAATTCCATGTTGGATAGTGATGAAATGGACAGAGCAGGAATAGATCTGGGTGCTACTGGACGATTACAATTGATGGCAAAGCTTGCTGAAGGTATGTCTGTTAGAGATGAGTATCGTGAGGAATCTCAGGATACGATGCTATCATGATACATAATGTAAATCTTGTTTTCATGATGTAATTCAGCAGAGATCAGACCATATAAAACAAAGCCATTTTCCGTATCCCGTTTTGGGACCAAAGATACGATAGGGAATCGTCATTACTTTGGATCGATTTAATTGATTCATCGTTGAATTGTTACCCTTCTAAGGCAGAATAAAAAAAAAATCTGTGTTTCCGGTAACCCGACCGACCCTAGATTTTTGGGGCTAAAAATGCCTACCCTAAAAAAATTTTTGGCAATTTTTAGCTCGCCGGGACGAATGTCCGGAGAGCTATTGTCATACCCCCGGCGTCGGCGTCAGCAAAACTTTAACCTGGCTTGTGGAATTGAGACCTGAAGAGCTAGGATGTTGATATTTGGTATGTGGCTTCCTTGTAATGAGAGCTTTCTTCTGGTACCATATTTGTAGACATTTTGACCTTGACCTTGCCCTGAGGGGAACTTTTGAAAAACTTTAACCTTGCCTCTAGAAGGTAGGCTTTTAGTGGTAGGGTGTTTATATTTGGTATGTAACTTCCTTATGATGAGAGCTTTCTTGTGGTACCATATTTGTAGACATTTTGACCTTGACCTTGCCCTGAGGGGAATTTTTGAAAAACTTTAACCTTGCCTCTAGAAGGTAGGCTTTTAGTGGCAGGGTGTTTATATTTGGTATGTAACTTCCTTATGATGAGAGCTTTCTAGTGGAACCATATTTGTAGACATTTTGACCTTGACTTTGCCCTGAGGGGAATTTGTGAAAAACTTTAAACTTGCCTTAAGACGGTAGGCTTTTAGTGGTTGGGTGTTTATATTTGGTATGTAACTTCTTTATGATGAGAGCTTTCTAGTGGTACCATATTTGTAGACATTTTGACCTTGACCTTGCCCTGAGGGCAATTTTTGAAAAACTTTAACCTTTCCTCTAGAAGGTAGGCTTTTAGTGGTAGGGTGTTTTTATTTGGTATGTAACTTCCTTATGATGAGTGCTTTCTGATGGTTCCATAATTATAGACATTTTCACCTTGACCTTGCCCTGAGGGCAATTTTTGAAAAACTTTAACTTTGCTTCTAGAATTAAGTTATTTAATGGTAGGGTGTTCATATTTGGTATGTAACTTCCTTATGATGAGAGCTTAATGATGGTACCATATTTGTAGACATTTTGTCCTTGACCTTGCCCTGAGGGCATTTTTTTAAAAACTCTAATCTTGCTTCTAGAATTAAGTTGTTTAGTGGTAGGGTGTTTATATTTGGTATGTGACTTCTTGTGATAAGAATTTTCTGATGGAACCTTTCAAATTTATTGTGCATCTAGGTCATACTAATGTCCGGCGAGCTATGTTGTCTTCTGACAACTCTTGTTTAAAGAAGCACTGTTAAAGTCAAGAAGTTACTCTCTATATGTCTATGTAAAAAGTTTTGGAAAAATAAAAAAAAATGCCTACCTACCGACCCTAATTTTGAAGAGTATGTTACCGGAAACACGGGTATTTTTATTTTAGGCCTAATGTCTGTTACAATTACAGATTCATGATTGTTGATGTAAACAATTACATGCATTAATGCTGTAGTTTGACTGAAATGAAATGGCTTGGTAGACAATTGTTGTCCTTGAAGAGATTATTTTTGAATTCCTTTTATGGTTTAAAAAGGTTTCAAGGTCACTAGGTATAGGTTAAGGCTAACTTGGCATTTATCATTGTATATTTTTAAAAAATGTTATGTTAAAGTATCAACCTGCTTTATTCTTGTTACAAATTTATATAAGAAAATTGAGTTATTGGTATGAAAATTTCTTTATATTATTATTATACCCCAGCTCCCCATCGGGGATAGGGAGTATACTGTTTTCAGTCTGTATGTGTGTGTGTGTGTGTGGGTCCATCCGTAACACATTTAAGTGGCATTTATCTCGGCAATGGTAAATGGTGCAGATCTAATATTTTGTAACAAGCTTTGTATAATCATGCCATATTGTGGGATGCATTTTTAGACCAATCAGAATACTACTTCCTGTTTACCGACTTTGGTCAATTTTGACACTTGAAGCATTGTAGAGTGAATTTTCGTCAAAGTTTTCTCTGTAATGGTAAATGATACAAAGCTGAAATTTTTGTCAGAAGCTTTACATGGTCATGCCATATCGTGGGATGCGTTTTCTGACCTGTCGGATTACTACTTCCTGTTTACCGACTTGGTCAATTTTGACACTTGTAGCATTATAGAGTGAATTTTCGTTAAAGTTTTCTCAGTAAATGATACAAAGCTGAAATTTTGTCAGAAGCTTTACATGGTCATGTCATATTGTGGGATGCGTTTTCTGACCTGTTGGATTACTACTTTCTGTTTACCGACTTGGTCAATTTTGACACTTGTAGCATTATAGAGTGAATTTTCGTCAAAGTTTTCTCTGTGATGGTAAATGATACAAAGCTGAAATTTTGTCAGAAGCTTTGCATGGTCATGCCATGTTGTGGGATGCGTTTTCTGACCTGTCGGGATACTACTTCCTGTTTACTGGCTTGGTCAATTTTGACATTTGTAGCATTATAGAGTGAATTTTTCGTCAAAGTTTTCTCTGTAATGGTAAATGAAACAAAGCTGAAATTTTGTCAGAAGCTTTGCATGGTCATGCCATATTGTGGGATGCGTTTTCTGACTTGTTGGAATACTAATTCCTGTTTACCGACTTTGTCAATCTTTTTGCAATTGTGGCATAAAGGAGTAATTTTTCGTCAAAGATTTCTCTACATTGTTTTATGATGCAACTTTGAAATTTTGTCACAAGCTTTGTATAGTCATGCCATATTGTGGGATGCGTTTTCAAACCAACCGAGACACTACTTCCTGTTTACTGACGTAGTCAATTTTGATGTTCACTTCTGTATTGGGTTCTCACACACACTTGAATTTGCACTTTCCCTCTATGATTCATTTGTATTATGTCTCCCTTATTCAAGTCTGTCACTCATATACTTCTTGTAGATCTGAAATTTTGTCACAAGCTTTGTATAGTCATGCCTAATGTGGGATGCGTTTTCGGACTAATCGGGTAATTACTTTCTGTTTACCGACATTGTCACTTTTGACACTTGTAGTATTATAGAATAATTTTTGGCTGAGAGAGGGGGTATTTATAGTGAGCTTGGGCTCACAGATCACTTGTTTGATTCAGCTCTTAATATGAAGCATCACTATGTACATCTGTTTTTCTATTAATGTAGGAACAGGTTTCCAGATACCTGAATATGCAGCCTCAGCACTGAATATTGGTCCTGGACCTGCACCACCTAATGTTGCTGCCATTATGGGAAATAACCCTCAACCACAACAACAGTCAGCACCACCTATCGCCACACAGTGTTTTATGTTGTCTAATATGTTTGATCCAACATCGTAAGTACATGATATTTAACCTTCTTGCCAAACAGTCACTGTACATGCTGTATGCAACAATAACAGGGAATCTGTGTGTGCGTGTGTGTGTGTGTGTGTGTGTGTGGGTCCATCCGTAACACATTTACATGATATTTAACCTTCTTGCCAAACAGTCACTGTACATGCTGTATGTAACAATAACAGGGAATCTTATAATGTAAAATGATTAGTTTTTGCTTGGTTCTGCACTACATATTTTAAACTAAACTAAACCAGTGGAAGTGGATTTACTAAACAAAAGAAGGTCGAAGATGTAGTTAACTTGAATTCTTTATTAATTAACATTGTGGGAGTGGAAAAATATTGGGATTGTTAGACATATAAGATCAAGTTAAGGTTGTAGCCAAAAAAAAAAAAATTAACAAAAAATAGGAAAAATATTTTTAGTTCACTCTTACTGTGGAGGTGAATGAACATAAGCTAAAACTTGTTCCCTTTCCAGGGAAGAAACCTTTTTGAGATGAAAATCAGATGACCGAATGATGCAAAAGCTTCAATGATAATTTAAATATAAATGAAATTATAGGAAAAATGACATTTGTTTGAAATGATGTTAACAGACACAAGTAAGAACTCAAGTTGAGCATTGCAATAGACTATATCCGAATTCTGGTATTTAGATTCACCAGTTGTTTGTCTGACCTTTGTCACAAACATGTCAGCCTGTGACCAAGAATGTACGTACTTCAAAAGACATTTTCATGACATTTTAGGCTTTTTGACATGATGTTTTCTTTACTGTAACATGTTGAAAACAGGTTTGTTAACCCTAATACCAGATCTCCAGTCTGTGCCTTTAGCCACTAGCCCTACGCCCGAGACTAGTAAAATCAGTCTCGGCCTAGTAAAAATTTGAAGTCACTAGCCCGGTGGGCTAGTTAAAATTGTACCTTAATAACAAAGAATCTTCTATAAGGGCTAGTTAAATTGAGTTCAGGCTAGTACAACACAGGACCTTATTAGCCCCTTCGGGCTAGTGAATGAAAAAGTTTTTGGCACAGACTGGATCTCAGATATGGTCTTTTGCAATTTAAGGAAATGTCTCATTTTATCTTGGATGTTTCGGATAACTTGAACATTGCATTCTGACACAAAAGCTTGACTATACTGCATTACTTTTTTATACCCATATACATGTATTATACTGATATTTTGTCCTAATAATTATTTTTAGTTCGCCTCAACAAAGTTGAGGGGGACTATTGGAGTACCCCCGGCGTCCGTGTCCACTTTTGGGTGTATATCTCAGCAACTATGCATGGTAGGGTCATCAAACTTTACATGCAGGTGCATCTTGGGTTGACTTCCAGCCTCCCTGAAAATTGGGCGTCTTTGACCTATATTTTCCACTTGAATGACTTGCATTCAAGTTTACGTCCGAGTTCAGATCTCAGTCAATATACATGTTAGGATCATGTAACCTTGCATATGCATGCATCTCTTATGGTAGGTCAGCATGCAGGCAAAATTAGGTCACTTTGACCTATATTTTCCGCTTGAACGACTTACATTCAAGTTTACATCCAAGTTCAGATCTCTTGTCACTATACTGTCAAACCTGTCTTATGTGACCTTCCAGGGGAACCTCAAAATAGGGTCACATAAGACAGGAGGTCTCTTAATACTGGTTAAATTTACAAAGAAAGCACTATGAAGGAACATTGAAATTAGAGTCACATAAGATAGGTTTTTGCTTAATCAAGGTGGTCGCTAAGGCAGGTTTGACTGTATATGGTAGGATCATGTAACCTTGCTTATGCATGCATCTCTGATGGTAGGTCAGCATCCAGGCAAAATTAGGTCACTTTGACCTATATTTTCCGCTTGAACGACTTGCATTCAAGTTTAAGTCCAAGTTCAGATCTCAGTCACTATACATGGTAGGATCATGTAACCTTCCATATGCATGTATCTCTGATGGTTGGTCAGCATCCATGCAAAATTAGGTCACTTTAACCTATATTTTCCTCTTGAACATTCTACATTTAAGTTGAAGTCAGAGTTCAAATCTCAGTCACTTTACATGGTAGGATCATGTAATCTTGCATATGCATGCATTTCTGTTAGTAGGTTAGCATCCAGGCAAAATTGGGTCACTTTGACCTATATTTTCCACTTGATTGACTTACATCCAAATATACTTCAGAGTTAAGATCTTGGTCACTATACATGTAAGGAACATGTAAACTTGTATATGCATGCATCTCGGATGGTAGGTCAGACTCCAGGCAAAATTAGGTCACTCTGACAATGTGCCATAACATAGCGAACTTTGTAATCTTTGATTACCTATGTTTTATATACCGTGCTGATTAACACCATTGTATAAGAGAATTTATGCTTTTCTTTTAGGGCTGTTGCAGAAATAAGGAAGGGGGGGGTTATTGGAAGACATTTTAATTAAAATTTGATGAGTCATGAGCATATATGGGAAGTTCAACTGTAGAAATGTATACAATTAATTGTTGTGGCCCTTAACATTACCTATTAAATTCAGTAATGGTAAAATGTTCAAATGAATTAGTTTTCCATTTTCTTTGGCACATGATTGATGGTCAAAATGTATTCTCATGATTTTTAGAACATAACAGATTTACTCATATATAAAGTAATATACATTTTATGTTTTTATTGCAGGGAGACAAAACCTAATTGGGATCAAGAAATACGAGATGATGTTATAGATGAATGTAATAAACATGGAGGTGTATTACATCTGTTTGTTGACAAAGCTTCACCACAAGGCAATGTGTATGTTAAGTGTCCTACAATATCAGCAGCAGTGGCATCGGTTAATGCTTTACATGGCAGATATTTTGCTGGTATGTGTCTTGTTTTGTTGCAACAAATATTTTGAATATATGTAATTTCCATATTGGCCAAGGAAAAAAAAAGCAGTGGTTCTTTAGAACTGAATATGCCTGTATTACAGAATACCATATATATCGGGATATTTTCGCGTGTGTTTAATTTTCGCTATGTTCGTGGTTGACAATCTAGCGTGAAAAATCGCCTTTGCTTAAATTTCACTGTCCATTCAAATGCATTACATAAAACAGCTAACTGTTAACTCTGACAGCGAATAAAAATCTGTCTTGTTTTACACTAATATCGTGAACAAAAGCCGACTCGAAAATTACCTGCTATACAGTAATCACCTGTAATTTCTGTTTTAAACATCTCTATCCCACAAATCTAAATCTTGCGAATAATAGACAATGATTCAAGTTTGGAAGGAATTCTTTTTAACTATTTTGAATTACATTTAATCAGTTTTTCACCATTGAAAGAAAATGCAAAACATCATTGTTATTACAGGAAGATGTCTAGCATCCATAGAAATGACTTTGGCTCTGAATTTTACTATATTTTGTGGGAAAAAGGGGAGGTATATCATTGGTCCATATTTGTACTGTGTCAACGCCTGTATTGTGTCCACGCCTACTTAAATTTGCACTTGCCATATTGATTCAGGGTTCAGTTAGCGGGGGCATAATTGGTTGCCATTCGACGACAGCTCTAGTTTTAACAAGTTTGTCCATGAAAATTGTATAAGTCAATATTCTTTCTTTTTCAGGCAAAATGATAACTGCAGCTTATGTACCTCTACCAAACTACCACTCACTGTTCCCTGATGCTGTTCGTGCTAATCAGTTATTATTACCATCCACACAAGCATTACAGGCAGGATATTCAGGATTATTTAACAACATGCAACAGCAGCCTATGATACGATGATTTTTAAACAGTTTTTTATTGGGGGATTTTTATACAAAGACTGATGATTTTATTTGTAATTTATCAATGTTGTTGGAAATGATGACTTGTTAAACTTGTTATTTATCAGCAATGTGAAAATAAATTTTCTTATACAAAAAATGTATGTATCTTGACCAAGTCAAAAAAGGTCTTGAGTAATTAAAAAGAAAAAAAATCAAATTTATGTCTTGAATGTTTTTTAGAACTAGACTATCTAAATTATTCTTTTTAATTTCAGCAATATTGTATCATTCAAGAATTTTTATTATACCCCCGCTCCGTAGGAGAGGGTTATACTGTTTTACCCTTGTCTGTCTGTCAGTCTCAGCTTGTGTATAAAGAAATGATTTGATATTTGGTCTGAATCTTTGGTATGATGAGTTGTAACGTGTCTCCCTTTTTATACGACTGCAAAAAATTTTGAGGTCGTATATTGGTATGATACTGTCGGCATCGGTGTCTGCGGACACTTCGTTTCCGTGCGATAACTTAAGTTCTAGTTGAGCAATCCTTATGAAATTTAACACAATGTTCCTTTGCACAAAAGGAAGGCTGGGATTGGTTTTGGGTATACTGGCCCCGCCTGTTTTTTAATATAAGGGCCAAAAAGGGCCAAATTGGGTGTTTTCGTATATTGGACTGTAGAATATTTATTATTTATCAGATTTTGATGGGGTTTCTTTCATTGTATTCCTGAGAAAACTTCAAATCTGTACTATGCCAACGGATTTCGCATGTACCGTTCATGAAATAAATGGGCCCCAAAGGGGGCGAATCTCAAAAACATACATGTGATAAGGTCAGGATGCCAATGCAGGAGATCTCCCTCCAAAAACCAGGAGATTGAGGGGTCAATGAGGGAGATTTTTTTCGGGTCAGTTTTAGCGGACTATTTTTACTCTTCGATGGTTCTTAATGTGTTGTATAAGTACATAAAATAAAACCGATCATATTTTTATGAATCACTAGGCTATTTAGTCAACCGCTTTTCATATACAATTCCAGCTCTCAATGGAGAGAAGACATAGCTTCAACCCATTCTCCTTTCCCTTTGGAATTGCATTAGACAACTTTTATATTGTTAATTGCATCAGACAATTAGTTGGAGAGGAATTTATTCATCTATAATTTTTCAGATTATTACTTAATATTTATAAGCGTTTCTAATATTATTTCATTGAGTATACTAATATTTTTGAATTTGCAAATATTGAAACAATATATAGTAAAATCCAATAAAAATTCTTAAAACTGATGTAACTTTTCATTTCTGAAGAATTGATAGACGATTTTAATTAAAGGGAACACATGAAAGTTTTTTTGGTCTATGTTATACACACTACAAGGGGAAATAACTCTGGACATCAATTGCTATATTGAACCATTCGAAGTTTTGACTTTTACGTCTTGAAATTGTGAATATCAGGACTTATAACATTAAACAAACAATTCATTGTCTAATATATGTGTATTACATGTCCTAAATTCCTTAACTGGGCTTTCACATGCCACTTTGACTTATGTAAACATGGTGACTCGTAAAACAACTGGACGATGATTAAATCATGGCCATGTTACTGGAGGCTATAAATGACACCTGTGATTATTTAAAACAACAAAATATCATTAATTACCTTTAAAGTCAATAAGAAATCAACCAAGCGCAACTGATTGACAGGCATTATAGGGTACAAAACAGTTTACTTTTCACATTATTTTTAACAAACAAATACGGGAGTTTTGCAGCCAAATCCATGAGGACAAATTTCAGGGTTTAAAACCGGGAGACTCCCGCAGGATCCGGGAGCTATCACATGTATGCAAAAATTTTATTTTTCTTATTTTTCGTCCGTTTTAATGCAGTTTTTTGCAATGGATTTCTTATGTAAAGCTAACTAGCACAGCACCATCAAATTTTTGATAACTTTTTTCCTTTCCGAGTAATATGGTTCCAAAGGAGGCCAAAATTGCAAAGTACAGAGTACTTAAAATTTTTATTTTTTATCAGATTTCGATGGGATTTTTTTTTTTGAATTCCTTTTATTGTAAGCTTTCAGGACTATGCTAACAGATTTGGCATATCTCTTACCGTTTCCAGGCTATAAGGGGTCAAAGGGGCCAAAATTGCTAATTTTCAAAATATGTAAAATATTTATTTTCCATCGGAAATTGATGGGATTTTTTTCTTTGGATTCCTTTTGTTGTTAGCTTTCAGGAGAATGCCAATAAATTTGGCGTATCTCTTAGCGTTTATGAGCTTTAAGGGGTCAAAGGTACCAAAATTGCTATTTTTTAAAATATCTTAAATCTTTATTTTATAGGATTTTAATGAGATTTTTTTACTTCAGATTCCTCTTTGATGTAATTTTTCAGTAGTTTGGCAGCAGTTTTTGTGTAACTCTTTCAGTTTTTCATACCTTTATGGGATTAAAAGGGCTAATTTTTATGTTCCCCAGGCCTACTTTATGTCCAGCTTATTACTGTGTCTAGCTCCCTATTATGTTCATCAAATTACGATATTAAGCTCTTTACTGTGTGTGTCCACATTCTTGTTCAAATTTCAGTTGTTGACATGCTGTGGTCGTATCATGCTGCGCTCGGCGTAGCCCTTTATTAGCTCGCTGGGACAAATGTCCGGAGAGCTATTGTCATACCCCCGGCCTTGGCGTCAGCAAAACTTTAACCTGGCTTGTGGAATTGAGACCAATAGCTAGAATGTTGATATTTGGTATGTGACCCTTGTGTTGAGAGCTTTCTTCTGGTACTATAATTGTAGACATTTTGACCTTGACCTTGCCCTTAGTGCAATTTTCAAAAAACTTAAACATTGCCTCTAGAAGGTAGGCTTTTAGTGGTAGGGTGTTTATATTTGTTATGTAACTTCCTTATGGTGAGAGCTTTCTTGTGGTACCATATTTGTAGACATTTTGTCCTTGACCTTGACCTGAGGGCAATTTTTTTTAAAAACTTAACTTTGCTTCTAGAATTAAGTTGTTTAATGATGGTTGTTTATATTTGATATGTGATTTCTTGTGAAGAAAGCTTTCTATTACTTTCTAATTTATTGTGCATTGAGGTTACTGGAATCCCTGGCGAGCTATGTTGTCTTCTGACAACTCTTGTTCAAGTCCCTAACTCATCTACTTCCTGTTTTACCATCCTTAACTCATGTACTTCCTGTTTTACCATCCTTAACTCATCATCTTCCTGTATTACCATAACTTTTGATTTTTTTCACATTAGTTCTGGAGGATTAATCATTGTGTCCATACTTGTTTTGTGTCCAAACTGGTATTTTATACCCCCACACACTTAAATCATAAAACTTTCCATATTACAGTACAAACCTCTGAAGCCCCAAGAATTGCGTACATATATTCCTTTTCATTTATTTTCATTTGACTATGGAGTCTTTTAAACTATAGAGTGACATCCTCACAACTAAATATAAAAAATTTAAGATGTCATTAAAAAAAAAAAATGAAATGAAAAAATCATTGCTTCCAACTCTTTATGTATTGACGACTTGGTCTTCAACTAGCACAAAAATATTACATGTATTAATTGGTGATTGGAAAAATTACACGACTACAATGAACACTTACTTATTCTGTTTATTGTTTACTTTGCAGAATGATTAAACATTGATTGAAGATGTGTATATTTTAGATTTTGGTTAAAATTTGTGATTGTGAGGGTGTAGTTGGACAAGGCCATTTTATGGCGGATTTCCTGGCTATTTGCAATTCTTCAATGACCATACCAATATTCCTCAAGTAACACCTATAACAACTCCTTTAAAACTCCTATCTTTTCTTTGTCAATCAACCAATCAAGATTCTATAGAATTCTTTTGTATACCAATTTGTCATTACTGAAGTATCAAGGTAAACCCCTTCAGGCAGTACAAATTGGTATACAAATAAAATTTCTATAGAATCTTGATTGGTTGATTGGCAAATAAAAGACAGGAGTTTAGAAGGACTTGTTATATGTGTTACTTTAGGAATATTGGTATGAAGAATTGCAAATATAATACGTTAAAGAGCCAGGAAACCCGCCATAAGAGATATGTGTTCTGGAACTACTTCTTTGAAAACTCCTTCCACATCAATATTAAAGCTCCTTACAATTTACTTTGCAGAGTGATTAGGTATCAATCGAGTTTATGGATATTTTCATTGTTTAGATTTTTGCAAAAAATTGTGATTTTGAGGGTTAGTTGAACTTGGTCATTTTATTAAGGCAGGTTCTCTGCCTTCTAGCTGTCGGGTAAAGCCATCTTGAAAAAAGTCTGTTTCAACCAGACTCTTACATTACTTTGTATGAAAAGAATCGGTATGATCCAGTCTATCGTTAAAAACACGTAGGGCTTACCAGTTATTCATACGAAGGCACAAAAAATAATCCATTCATGTGGCGATACAGTGTCGATTTCATGATCAACTACATCGTTTTATGTGTTTATTGTATTTATTTAATACATTTTAAGAGATAGTTTGCTTTTTTAATCTCAGAGCACTTAAACTGACATTCGAAATTCACGATTCGGTTCATTCATAAAAATTTCCTGTGGCGCGCAGTTTTTATGAATGGATACATAGTAACTTCTAGTTCCGCTGTTGTAACCAGAGTTGTTAACCCTTCCGGTCTCACCGTGAGGCTACCGGTTTCACGTCTACCGATATGCCTCTGAAAGCTCTCGATATTAAAATTTTCTCGCAAAAATATTTTTCCGTTACACCGGAAGTAAATATTGGCTGTTCCAATCACACAAAGGCTGTTCCTAATGAGATTACGCGAGAACACGAATCAGCTGTGTATTAATGACAAAATGGCGTCGCCTCCGCGAAAAGGGTAGATACAATTCAAAATTCCAAAACAAATGGATAAAAGAGATGGACTTTTTGAGCAAGAGTGATAAAAATTTACACGCAGTGTTTCTGTTGTGTGGCATAACCTTTGCCTTAGTGCACGGAGGATGAAATGACGTTGTTCGCCATAGAGAAACAGAGGGACATAAACGTAGTGCTCGACTTCGGACTCAAAATGCTGAAATTCTGTTTACATTATTCACAGTAACTTCGGTGTTTTGTTATTTGTAGCTGAGCACAACCTACCATTCTCAGTAGCTTGCACTGATGAGACATAAGTTGTCGAAATGCCCATATGTAGATAGTAAATTTACAGTGACTTCGTTATTGAGTTATTTAATCATATGCAAAAATAATGAAACTTTAGAACTAGATGACTTGACAGAGGAAGTGACAAAATTGGAAATATCAACATTAATTAAGCCACCGAGTGTTACACTTGTACTTGGGCTTAGCTTGTACTTTGGATACTTACATGTACGTATACCAACAAAGAGGAGCAAGACAATGAAATGTAAATAAATAGAGTTTTAAATAAATTGCCAACATCCCATATAAAAACTGAAAAGACAACCTAAACCGGGAAGGAAAATTTCGGATTTTAATTCTTGAAAAAATTAAATGTCAAGATTTCAGCAAAACAGTAATAATTACAGAACTTCTGGAATACCCAGGAACCTGCCTTAACAGCATTTCATGCTTTGATCTTAATGTGTATTCTTAAACTGTTTTTCTAGACAACTCCTCCAACAAGATTGAAGTTATATTTATTATACGTGGGTCTAATGACTGACGTATTGTGGTATTCCAATGTCTGATTGTCCGTCTGCCTGTCTGCCCGTCTGTTTCATATGTCATACTTTAGCTCGACAACCAATTGGCCAATTCATTTCAAACTTTGCAGAGGTATTGGGTATGATGACCTCACGATCTGTATACTTTATCGTGAATATTCGATTTTTGTCCCGCCCTCGACGAAAGGCGCGAAAAGAGAGACATGCGTACAAAGTATGACGGCAGCGGCGGCAGCGTAAACTTTCATGTTAAGTTTTTGTGATTAGGTCATTTTCTCAGTAACTATAAGTGGTAGGTCAATGATATTTGGTATATAGGTTGGTCTTGAGTAGTACATGACAGTCTGCTATATGGCTTTTGTCTCTGACCTCAATTTCATGGTCCAGTGATCATGTTAAGTTTCCCAGTATCTATTAATGTAAGGTCAATAATATTTGGTATTTAGGTTTGTCTAAAAATGGAATATGACAGCCCGCTGTTTGGCTTTAGCCCTTGACCTCATTTTCATGGTCTAATGAAGATGTTTGGTTTTTCA
>MJUU01013921.1:24650-39415 GCA_002080025.1 Modiolus philippinarum | reverse complement strand
GTAGCCAAAGATTGAGCGTCTGCTAGTTTCGAATCCTAACATTTGACTTTCCCGGTGACTCGGTGAGTGACGTTATTTATAGTTCCTAGGGGCAACGAGCCCGGCCAGGGAAACCGGCACGTGAAGCCAAAAGAAAGTGTCCCGGTGAGAATTTACGTGGCCGTACTTAAGGAACTATAAATAATACTAACATTAACCTAAATATCCCATATAAAAACGTAAACAAGTAAACAAAGTGACCACCGTCACAAATTAGTTTTTTTATTATAAGGCTATTTTTCGTGATTTTATTCATATTTTTATATACCGTGCCATATAAAACTATCAAAATATATTGCCAAAGTCTTGAACGGAAATAGTTATTTTTTATTTGGGTCGGAAGATTTTTACTCCCAGATTTAGTGTATAATTTTATCAAGCTGATTGCTTTTAATGCTTATATGTTACATGTATTTATTGTACAATTGTTTTATGATATTTAATGTAAATAAATCTAATCTAATCTAATCTAATTGGAAAAACAAAATTCTGACTGTAAACTTTATAGACTTTGTATTGTATTTCTGTAACTTCCTCCAATGTCTGGAGAACCATTCAAAGGTTTAAGAATGCCAGAAGACTTTTGAAATGTGATTCTAATAGACCATTTCATGGTTTTTGGATTTTTGAAACCATGAATATAGGCGGCAAATTTCCAGAAAGAGGTAGAAATGGTGCCAAAAATGCGGGAAACTATCATGGTAAGGGGACGACCATTGGCATGAAGAGGCTTGGGCGATTTTGCTCAGAAAAAATATTTATTTTCATGAAAATCTCGAACAAATTATCTATTTTTGGCCTAGTGGTAATAAATAACATAATACCGAACTGAGTTACTGTTACTGTTAATTTATTTTCTGCATACGCGCATTTCGACAACTTATGTCTCATCAGTGCAGATAAAACTAAAACAGCCTTTGAAGTGCATTAGCCGAAAACGTGAAAAAAACTGATATAGAACAAATAACCAAAAGGATATAAATAGAAAGCAAAAATTCAGCTAAGGACATAGCCGTATGCATGATGGAGATACTCCTTAGTTGTAAACAAATTTTTGTAAAATTAAGATATTGCAAGTTTCAATGAATTGATAAATTGTCTCTGCATTATGGGCTTTATGATCTTTGATCTTAATATTGACTTCAAGGTCACTCTTAATTCTTATTTGATAATTTGCTGTCTGGGCAGCTTTTTTTAACACAATATTAGATGTTGATTTTATGTTTGACATGCGGCAATACTATAATATGGCGATATGCTCTCCTACCATTGATCTTGAAAATTTATTTCAAGGTCACATATTGTTTTATTAATAAAAATAATAATAATGTTTATTCAGGCAATATCAAGTTACATACATACAAAAACATAAAATATCAGTTTAACAATAAATAATACTGAAAGCACTAGATAAGATACGAGTATTTAAGATTATTATAAATATTTAACACTAAAAACCATAAAAATTGAAAACAGATTTGAAAGCACTTGAAATGCAAACTTGACAGCCTAGGATAGCCCATAAAAGCCACCAGAGGTAACTTATTTCCAATGGGGTCCTTTTAAATGAAAAATCTATATAAAATACTTTAAAAATGTATTTCACTCTTTATGATTAGAAGTTATTACAAAATAACATTTAAAGCACAAAAATACATTTGTATATTGTACATTTAAAAATATATGTATTCATTTTCTTCTCTTCTTTTGGCTTGTAATTTTAAAAAATCCTTTACCCCCATTTTGAAAGATTGTTTGTTAGTTATATGTGTTATTGAAGAAGGAAGATTATTGCAGTCAGTTATTGGCTAATATTGCATTATATCTGGGACTAATATGTTATATTAGTCCCATATTATATGCAAAAGTACTTTTATTGCATATAGTTAAACTCGGAATTTGAAAATTATTATTTGAAGCGTCTCTTGTGTTATTTTGATTTCTATAAAAAAAAGTCCACCAAGATATTCTGGTGCTAAACCACGAAAAATATTAAAAATATGATTTATTCTAATTTGACTAACTCTGTCTCTGACAGAGAGCATTTTTACACTGTCGAGCTTATTACACTTTACACTTGATATGGGCCCCAGATCGAGAATAAACCGCACAACATTGTTTTGTAAAGTCTGGAGTTTTTCGTCATACCAACCCCTTAGCTGCAATACCATGAAGAGCACGAGTAGTCGAAATAACATTGAATTAAAGCGGTAGCTTAGGTTTTTCTCGATCTTAAATCAAGACATTTTGAATTTATATATAGAAACTTCAGTCTACCATTTACTTTATTAATAATATTAGAAACTATATGTTCAAAATTCAAACAGTTATCAATGTGTACTCCTAAATATTGAACCACATTAGTTGATTTAATTACATGGTTATAACATTTGACACTAAAATCTTTAAATTGTTTGTACCAAAAATCATACATTCAGTTTTGCCTAAATGTAAAGACAATTTATTGTCAATTAACCAATCAGAACATTGTTCTAATACTTTTCCTAATTTATTTGATATTACATTAGGATCTTTATGAGTATACAAAATTGCACTGTCATCAGCAATTTTGCTGATAAGTATCTTGTTTGTAAATCATATAAAACGGCAATATTAAGGGTCATGGTAACCAATCAACAAACATGATCCCAACTATGTTTAATTTTTCAAACAAGGAAGACTTGGTCCTTTCCTTGTATATCACATTTTGTTTCCATGTACCCACATTTTTGTTTGGTATGCCTCGAAAAATGGACAATTTTTTAAATGAAAACCTGTTTCCATGGCAACTAAACACCAATCAAATGAAATAAGTTCATTTTAACGTCACTACGGAAAATGAAGGTTAGAAGTATCAGGCAAATCTGGGACCATGCGTGCCGCACCCCTATGTAAAATTACAAATGCTTACGGAGACTGGCTTTTATAAACCAATTTTCCAGTTTCTGTTTTGTGAATAAATTGCTCCGATTGACCTGGGGTCAATCGGAATATGCGTCACGTGACATTGTGGCGTCAAAATTTTTCGGATAAAAATCACCAATAAAAGTTCCCGCGGATCTGATTAGAGATGTCACAAAATCTAATTTGCATAAGCAAATTTGCATTTTTGGTTTGTAAAAGCTGAACCATTGTATACTAAAAGAATAGAATTTTCGATGTTTAATAACCTTTTTAAGCACGATTTTAGATCTGTAAAGTGCATATTTATTGAGGAATTCATATACCTTTTAAAAAAAAATTAGCGAATATTTTTTTTTATTTGCATTTCAAACATGTGCTGTATTTTATATATTTTTGTTGCTTTGACTTTTTTATGTATTCTTTGCTCAAATGTGCAATGTGTAATGTTTTTCAGAAGTACTCAAAAACCAACAGCTATCCAAAAAAAATTAACTGGACTAAAGTTGATAAAGACTTGTATAGAAGCAAAATCCAAAAAATGCTCGAGGAATTTGTCCATCCGATAAAATCTGAAATTTATCTTATATATCAACTCCTCCATATCAGCGATAAATCAGTCACTATTACCACAGAAAAAAACTAACTATAGAAAGAAAAGTAAACTTCCTATATCATATGGTATCAACAAAGCTAGAATCACGAGTAAAAATACATTTGCCGAATGGAAATATGCTGGCAGGTTAAGGGATCATGATTGCCCTCTTTATGTAAAAATGAAAGAAGCAAAACATCATCTTCGAAAAGAATGTAGAAAAGAAGCTGCAATAAGGACGTTAGATGAAAGACAACAACTTTATCTGCAAGGGCAAGAAATGATAGTATTTTCTATAAGTTAATAAATAAGCATAAGGAGGACTAAAGCAGTGTATAACAGAATTGAATGTAAATGGAAATATATATATATAAATCAGAATGTGATATATTAGCAGGATAGAGAGACCATTTTTCTGCTCTTTCAACGCCACATAAAGATGCTAGTTATGATGATGAATATAACCAAAGGATTATGAATGACATTAAAAATATCTACGATATTTGTTTAAATCAATCAGGCGACTTCGATATAGCATATGAAGAAGTTCAAAAGGCTATTGCAGGGCTGAAAAGAAACAAAGCACAAGACTACTATAATATAACTGCAGAAAACATCATATATGGAGGTGAAAAATTACATCTACTTATATTTAACATAGTAAAAGCTGTATTTGATTTTTGCATAGTCAATAAAAGTTGACCCTGAGCAATTTAGAACAATTGACATTATATTAGACCCTAGTATATTACTGCAAAAATATGGTCAAACAGTACGAGAAACAGTTACTAGCACTGAATACCATTCTAGACGGCTATGTTTTCTATTGCACAATGCAAAGTATAAGGATATAAATTGGGGCAAACAATCCCAGAAACCTATTCAGCTGTAGCTATTCCTGCTGAGTTAGCGTGGGTTTCAACACACTAACGTATGGAGTTTTGATTTTTCATCAATTTTATAACGTATATGAGGTACATCAGATAGCAGTGAGCGTGGATTTTTCCACAATATACTAGCAACACTACATCATATGCAGTTAAATAACGGTGAGCGTGGTTTTCTCCACACTATACTGTTTGTAGCGAGAGATGTCTACACAAACGTCAAATATAACGATACAAATTACTTAGATTGAAGGTGATACTGATTTGCAGGAAAATAACATTGAAGTGAGCGTGGGCTTCTCTACACTTTACTAGAAATATCACAATATAAAAGCATTTAAATGCCTGATAGTTCGGAGACGCATGTATGGATTGCATAGTTGTTGTAAACGTGTGTCTTGATGTAAATATTCAATACCGTTCAACCGTTTTATAAGTGTATATATAGTTGAAGTCATAAACTGTCTTCATCATATTTTAGTTATTTTAACTTATCCTGTTACATTAAACCTACTTGATTTGAAAGTATTGAAGTATTTGGGTGGAGGTGCACAACACTCTGGATCTACACAAATGCATTTTTAAATAAATTGATACATGTATCAATTAATACGAACTGTAAATAATTTGCAACTTTTATTTCTTAACGTTGTAAATGTTTTATTTGTATATATTTATGGACGAGGGCAATTATTTTTAACATTTAACTTTCACCGTATTTTACTCTCTACGGAGGTGCTCCTATGTTGGAGGAAGTTCAGACAATAGGATTATTTTCAATTAACCAGTTAGAAATTGTTATTTGAGGAAAATTGATCATTCTTTTGATCTAAATCAAAAGAATGATCAATTTTCCTCAAATAACAACTTCTAACTGGTTAATTGAAAATAATCCTTGCCAACCAAAGGTAATTTTCAAGCCTGTGACGTCACGGCGGAAACTCTTAGAAATACGTCTATTTTCTAGACCATGTTAGGGAACGTGTTCGGGGCATAAAGACATATTTTGAATTATTTGTTGTTGAGTTATTTCGGAACATCTTTTCTGTTTACCTAAGTTATCTTAAATGGGGTAAAATAGGAGGTTTTTGTCATAAGCCAACAATTCTGTAATCAAACAGAAAAACAAATTGTACAATATCACTCGCATATCTGCTCTGGCATCAGTTGATCAATGCAAATTATGAGAGGTCAAGCCCAAGCCCAAGGTCTTCCTTCTTGGTTCTCGATGTAGCTGCGGAACCGTAGCTCTTATGGTCCTTGTGTAGCTGCGGGACCGTAGCTCTTATGGTCCTTCGCCAAATCAGAAAAAAATAAAAGGACCTATAGAGCTACGGTTCCGCAGCTAGTCCTTGTGCTGATTTTTTGATAGTTGCGGACCTCCAAATCAGAAAAATATAAAAGGACCTATAGAGCTACGGTTCCGCAGCTACCCTCGATGATGCACTTATCCCTTTTGGGATTCTGAGCACAGGCACTTGTTTCATAAAAAAAATTCAGTCCCTCCCTCTCTTCTGGATTTTTTTTTTATGAAACAAGTGCCTGTGATTCTGAGACGGAGATGTTTTTAGCTGACCTGGCCCAATGGGCCATGTGAGCTATAGCCATCACTTGGTGTCTGATGTTAAACATCTCTGAAACCGCTGACCCAAATGAAACCCAAACTTCACATGCATAGTCATTGGCATGAGCAGATGCAAATTGTAATTTTGGTGTGGATCAGAAATCCAAGACAACCAAATTGACGATATCAGTGTTTCGCGCCTTTAGCGGAATATCAGGTTAGATAACTCCAACAGGCTTGTAAGAGGGTGTTTCTACCATTGTGAACTATGATAAATCTGCACAATTTCATATTAATTTAAAAGCTTCCAGTTTAGTTGTTCAACCAATTTTTTTTATCTTGATGATAATTGACGTGTATACTGTCAAATCAATACACCTTAATCATGTTAATTAAATTCAACTGGACAAACATCTTTTGAAGTGACCGGTCTATAGGCATAATGCATTGTTGCTACATTAAAGAGTAAAGTATACATAACATGCTCAGATCATATATACCCTATGAAACCTAATAAATTGTTTCATTGGTTTCATGCAAGTGTTTATTCACTTAGGTAAAACGTGTATGTAAATTGATTATTCGTGACAGTAATAGATTCAAAGGAATTTAATTAGTTTTATTTCATTTATTCATATTTTATCAACATATAACTGATTTCAGTCAGGGGTGCAACTTAAATAAGTTATGACCAAAATCACTTAAATGAGTTACTTTGAACTACTGACTTTTTTTAAATAACTTATACCAGTTATGAAGCAATAACCTATATGAGTTATTGTTTTGTTAATCAAGGGACATTACTCTGTTGATAACTTCATTCAGTTATTGAAGTCTTTTTTACATTATATTCAGTTTTGTTGAAATTCTTACTTATTGGTCATAGTTAAGTCTATTATTACACATGTATTAAGTAGTTCAAATTGACCTCAATCTAATGATGGCCTGTCTAATTGATTTTGATGAACCATTTCAAAGATAATTGAGATTTAATTTCCCAAGGGTCCAATCTTTATGGGGGTTGGCGCATGTATTTCCTCTCTTTGCGCATTTATAATTGATAGGTAATTACACAGTTAAGATCCCAAACCATATGGGAAAAACTATGGTTTGTTTGAGAAAAATCTTTATCATAAAGAAATTTGTAATCCAAGTTGGACATTTTCAAGAAATCAACATTTGATAACTTAAGTAAGTTATTGCTGAAAATACATGATCACTCAATTCAGTTACACAAAAGTACTTCATTTGATAACTTGAATAGGTTATACCCTTGACTGGATTTGTTTCATTATAACTTGTAGAGCCTATACAAGTCTGATGGAGTTATCTCCCCCTTATCCAGAAATGCTGATAGGGTCAAATATTATTTATACACAACCACATAAAAGTTTGCACATTTACAGGTTGGGGACAATCCTCAGATCAGACCTGTGGCTGATTACATTGGAATGTAATTGATTAAATTACAATTACTTTCAAATTTTCTGATTACAGTTACAATTAAATTACTCATTTTTTGCAATGTAATTGATTAAATTACAATTACTTTCATCATGTAATCATGATTACGTTTGATTACCTTTGATTAATTTATACATTTTCTCAAAGAAAAGAATACTACAAAATCAAACTTTATTGGCATATTTTTTCACTGTTTAAAGAAACATACTACAGAAACATGGTATGGGAACTTTTGAGGTAAATGAATAACATCAACTTGTTTTCAGAAGATGTGTATATATACAAGAAACAGTGTTTTTCAATGAATTAAATGTTTGAATTGCATTTTAATATCAGGCTAAGATTTAGACTTAACCAGCATTTGTTTGTTTAGTACATGACATGTAACTAAAATGGCTTTAATATCACACCTTTTTTCAATACATTATTTGTAGTGTATGATCATGAGGAGGCAAACAATAAATGATTTAGTCAGAAATGACATTTCATAACTACTTTATATGCAGCCATCATATATTTACAAATGAAGATTGCATTAAACATGTTAAAGGATTTCAACATATTCAAGGTAGAAATTTTCTAAATCATATTACATTGTATTAGAAAAAAGTAATCAGAATGTAATCAAATAAAAGTAATCAGAAAGTAATCATGATTACTGTCAATTTTGGGCATGTAACAAGAAATCAGCTTTCTTATGATTACTGATTACATCTAATTACATTGAAATGTGTAATCGATAACAGCTGATTAAAATTACAATTAACGATTACCACAGGTCTGCCTCAGATTTGGTTATTATACCTGATTATCGGTCCTGATCCTGATCTTAAGGTCAAAGTTGACACGAATACCCAAAAAGAGGGTGTACATGAGTTCTCTATCTGTTTGTTGGATATTTAAATATCAAAACAACAAAAGGGCATATTCTGTCATACACATTCTCATCAACTGAGATCCAAAGTTGTACTTTCTTTTTTAAAAAGTTTAAATTAATGTCATTTTTTTCCCCTATATATATAGTTAACTTAGAATTCTTTTGTATTCAAATCTGATGACTGATCATACCTGTCAACTCTCTCGATTTCATCAGGAGGCTCCCGATATTTTGTCTAAAATTCACGTATCTCCCACCAGCTATCAGTCTCCCGAGCGGGAGTTGAGAATCTCCCGATTTCCGAAAAATTGCTAAAAATGGAAGTATGATGGTCATAATCTTGAATGATAGTTTTATTACACCTGTTCTGCCAATTAAAGAATTAATTCTGTCGTAAACAAACATTCATTGGCAGTGTTTACCTGAGTTATCACCTAATTACCTGTCAGTCAGAGATTACCTGCTTACCTAATTGCAATTTCCATTCAATTGCTTAAGATAATTATATTTTTGAACATTGAATTTCTTTTCCACTACATTTTCACAATTAAATTTCCCTTTGAATGCAGGAAAAAATATCTATTTTTACCAGAACATGTGTTTTGACGCTTGAGTTGTTTCCCTTTAAAATCTGTGTTTTAGTTTTTATGATTTTATTCTAAAAAATCTAAACCATTTTATTTATGATCCTTTTGTATGAATCAATTTACATAAAAAACAGATTTTAACTTAAATTTAAAAGCATGAAAATGCTTTAAGGTAGATCGGTAGTCTTCCGCCATTTTGAATTTGTTATTTATACTGTTACGGTATTATCTGCTTTTTAAATATGCAAATATTTTTATTTGTAATGTATCAATAAATATTATATCAGTGACACAAAAAGCAAAGGGCCTACTTTGACTCGATTTTACATTTATTTATTTAATAAGATGAGGCGTGGTAATTCAAAAATTAAATAGTTTGGAAGAGGAAATTTGAAAAAGGAGATAATCTGATAAAAATATTTTACATAGATATCAATATGAAAATTCACATTTTTCAAATTAAATGGAAAACAAAGTCGGTGACCCCAATTTTTCTTAATATCTTTTGAAAGTATGTTCAAAGGGCTAACATATGAGTAAAATAGAAAGAAATCTATGGAATAGTTTTAAAGAAAACAACCAAATACCTGTTTTTCCCTATATATTCATTAGAAATATTTGATTATTTTGATATCAGTTATTTTAAAAACAAGCACGGTGACCTCCCCCCCTTTTTTATTTTTTTACTTCAATTCTTATATAATAAGGAAACTTTCCTGAGAAAATAAAGAAAATCTATGGAAAAAAATTTGGACTACCGATCTACCTTAAGACAAAATTTGCCAGCTATTTGCAAAACTATTTATATTTATTTACAAATTCAAAGTAAATTTTTTGATGACATATATATTAATTACTTAAAGTGCAAGTGTCAATTTATATATCTTGAAATCTTCATAGGTCAGGGGAAGATTATCCTGGACAAATGCTGGAAGGCTTAAAAGTTGCTCTTTTGGTATGTATAAGGTCAAGCAAGTCTTAATAGGAACTACATGTATGTCCATATGCACTTAAGAACATCAATGTAAATGAGCATCAGCATAGTATCTTAATTGAGTATATATCATTTAGACTAAATTCTGTTAGAATAGGCCTAAATATATGTTGCCAAAGCCTCTTGCAGCAAATCTCCCTACTTGAGAAAAATTTTGGTAGGGAGATCTCCCTACTTGAGCAAATTTTGGTAGGGAGATCTCCCTTCTTGGGGCTTTCAAAGGTTGACAGGTATGAATGATGTACTGACCAACCAATCTCATTAATAAAAGAAATACTTGACCCTTTTGACATCTTAAGTGATGACAAAAAATATACAATTGAAGTGAGAACATACTCAGTAATGGTTAGTTGACAATTAATTGGTAATCAGGATTCACTGTAGTCAACCGATTGTTTGACAAATGTTTACATTGTAAATTGGTACCTGTTTTAAGATGATATACCTGAAATTGGGTATCATACCCAAAATTGAGGATTATCCTTAACCTGTTAAAAAGCCATATAAATTTAATTTTTGTGTCACCTGCAACAAAAGTCACGGAAAGCAAGACAAATGATGGTAACATCAGCTTTAACTCTACATAATGCAGTACACATGGTACATCTCCAGAACGCTTTCATGTATGAACATGTTTTTGGGTCATGGCTAGCTTGCATCTAGAATTACCTGACCAACACAAAATCATATGATCTTGACCTCTCTTTCATGGTTGAGTGAACAGGTTAAGTTTTTTTTTTTAAATTATATCAGTTTCTCAATGGAATGCACCTTCCTTATTTTGTTCCGCCTGGTGTCACCACTGCACTACCAGGTTTTGCCCTATGACGACATGATTCCGGGAAAAGTCGTGCATAAAGAACATTTTTTGAACATGCATGAAATACCAGCAGCGACACCAGTCAGGAAAAGCAGGAAGGTGAATTCCATTACTGTTGGTGGTAGGGCAATTATATTTGGTATGTTGGTTGTCTTGCATGACTGTCTCTCATATAACATTTGACCTTGACCTCAATTTCATGGTCTAGTGAACATGATTATTTTTTTTTGTCCGATTAGATCAGTTTCTTAGTTAACCATGTTAACATAGATTAGGTTTACTAACTAGAACAGTTTCTGTGACTGTCATGATTGTAAGTGGTAGTGCAATGATATTTGATATGCTAGTTTCTCTAGATTAGTACATGTGTATGCATATGAATGCCTGCCATTTGAATTTTGACCTTGACTTCAATTTCATGCTCTAGTGAACTTTGTTCAATTTTTATGGAAAAAAATAGTTTCTCAATAACCATGATAAATGTAAGAGGTAGTGCAATGATATTTTGTATGGAAGTTGCTCTCAGAACTAGTACATGACTGTCTGTCATGTGACTTTTGACTTTGACCTCAATTTCATGCTCTAGTGAACATGTTTTTAGCTCACCTGGCCTAAAAGGCCATGTGTGCTTTTGCCATCACTATGCATCCTTCGTCCGTCTGTCCGTCCATCAACAATTTCAAAAATCTTCTCCTCTGAAACCGCTGGGCCAAATGTAACCAAACTTTAGTTGAATCATCACCAGGGTATGGCTTCTCAAAATTGTGTTGGATTAGTCGGCTGGTCAAACAACATGGCCACTATTGCTAAAAATAGCAAATAGGGCTAAATTGCAGTTTTTGGCTAATAACTCGAAAATCGTTACAGATATCAAAAATGGTAGTTTTTTGGCTAATAACTCGAAAACCGTTACAGATATAAAAAATTTGACAGGGAATAAAAATGATCAGCTTGATGACATCTACCCAGTCTGCAATTTGGAAGAAAATCTGAAACCCATGTTGGAGTTATAGCCCTTTTTCTGTAAAATTTTCAAAATTTTTGCATTTTTTATTTTTTATTTCAAAAAGTGTAACAGATAGAGGTCATGTGTAAATTGCAAAAATGTTCAGCATATCAAGCTCTACCCACCCTGAAATATTGAAGAAAATCCATAGGCCCTTGTAGGAGTTGTTGCCCTTTTTTCACCAAATTTTTTAGATTTTCGTATTTTTCGCCTTTTATTTCCAAAACTATAAAAGTTGAAGTTTAAGTGTAAATTGATGAAATGTTTGCCATGCTGTGGGGACTTCAAAACTGATGTTGAAAATTGTTCCTTGACTGCCACTTTCAAAATAGCCGCCAAAAAAGGCGGGAAAATTCAACATTGTCCAATTTCAATGAAATTTGGTTTCCAAATAGGTATTGATGTGGCAACTTCAAAACTGATGTTAGAAATTGTACGTTGACTGCCATTTTCAAAATGGCCGCCAAACAAGGCAGAATTCAACATTGTCTGATTTCAATGAAATTTGGTTTCCAAATAAATATTGATGTTGCGACTTCAAAACCGCTGTTGAAAATTGTTCATTGCCTGCCATTTTCAAAATGGGCACCAAATAAGGCTGGGAAATTCAACATTGTCCGACCAATGAAATTTGGTTTCCAAATAGATATTGATGTTGTGACTTTATGGTGTTAAAAATTGTCGTTGACCTCCATTTACAAAATGATGTCTCGACTTCAAAACTGGTGTCAAAAGTGGTCCTTTGCAAGAATTTTTTTTGTCAAAAAAGTCCAACAAAGACATATAGTAAAACATTATCAGACTTTAAATACAGTTCAAGATATTGGTTGTATTTGAGCTACCAAAGTTGGAGAGACTGAAGTTCAACTGTATAACTTACATTGTAAGCTTGATTGTAGCAAATAAAAACCAGGTGAGCGATACAGGCTCCTGGGAGCCTCTGGTTCTTTAACCTTGACAAAAGAGAGGAAAAGTGCTTACTAGTATAATTGAATTTGGTCTGAAATCGGTCTTCAAGATATTAATTTTTTGCGATTTGACTATTTCAGAAATGTCACTGAGAAGTGAGGTTCTGTCCTTGTATAGAAGAATATTGAGAGTAGCGAAACAATGGAAAACTCTATCCAGTAGTGTTCAAGATGCAAAGCAGGAACAAAGTTACATTGAGAATGAAGCCAGAGATTTATTTCATAAAAACAAAAATGTAAGATAACAACGAAGGCCATTATAAAAAAAAATCCCTGATCTCCATCCAACCTTTTGAAAAAGTAACTTAAAGGATGGTCAGGAAAATTTCATATTTTTTTGTTTATATTATAGAGAAAAATTCTTTATATACATGTATGATATGTTGATAGAAAATGAAAATCATTTTTTTTGTCAGGGGCTTTAAAAGGGGGGATGAGAATCTACCAAATATGAACTTCAAATCCTATACATTCATATCTCAATTCTCAATATATCATGTTGGCTTGTTTATATGGTTCTTCCTAACAACATTTGTCTGCTTTAAGTTGTACCTGTAATTTTTTCAAATTCACCTGACCAAATGTCGTGTACAAAACCTAAAGATTTTGGAATTACTGATCTCAGATTGGGATATCATCCATTAAAAATTTGTACAGAGACTGGACTTGTCTTAGTTTGTTTTATTGTTTTGGATTACCTGATTTTGTATCAATTCATTCAATAGAATTGTGTAAGGAAAAATACTCAGTTGAAAAAACACTCTTCTAGTATTTATTTATTTTTGTTTTCATTTCAAGTTTTATATGTTTTTTATCAGATACAAAGTGAAGAAGAGATAAAAAGTCATATGAAAGAAGCAGAAGCAAGATTAGAAATGGGTAATTATAGCTATTTATAGCATTATTGTCTCAGAAGTTGTGTATGGGGGGGGTCACTTCCAATATATGATGGTATAGGGATGAGCCGCTGTAGTAGGTACCTTTTTCTTGCTCCAGATTATATGATAAGGGTAGTATTGTGATGAAAATATGTGATAAGGTAGGGAATTTCAGATGAGATTTTGTGATAAGGTCAATTTGTTGCATCTAGATCAGATACTAATTAGCATTTGACATATCTAAATTGATAAAGAATTAAACTGTGTGTAATTTTCTACTTTTGATTGAAAATAAAGAATTTACAGTATTCACCCCAATATATGACAAGGTATACTTTGTCAGCATTATATATGATTAGGTTTACTTTTCTGCTAAAAATATGTGATAAGGTATATATTTTTGAGATTCTTAATATATGATGAGGGTGGGGGTCCTGGTGTGCCAGCGACTCACCCTACCAAAAAACATGGAGTGACACCATTGCCATTTCCAAGTTTGTTCAGGGAAGATATACACTGAAATATTTATAAAAGATGACAGAGAACAAATTACCATATGATCCTACTATAAACCAACATCAGCTAAGGACAAAGCCTATTCCCTAGGATAAAATTTACAAATAATTATGTATTTCAGAAGCCCTTTTCACAAAAAATCTTACAATAAAAATTAGTCGTTAGTCTTTAATATTTCATATTGACTTACGATTAAAATTGTCGTAAGATTTTTTTATGAATGAAAAGGGCTGCAGGATTCCAAATAAAATCAATTTCCATGTCATCACAGAGGTAGTAACTACTTTGCTGGTGAATACCTTTGTGGTCTAATGGTCCCAGTTAAAAATAACAAATACAGTCAAGAGAAAAACAATACACTGTATAGATGTGTATCAAGGATAAGGCCATACAAAATTAATTAATTGGTTCTCAGGCAATTTTTCATTTAAAATTATGAGGGAGGGAGGTGATTTTTTTTTTCTTTTTATTTGCCAAAAAATAGATGAGGCAGCTTTTTACACTGTAAAAACCACCAAAAATGCAGTGAGGGAGGCGTTTTTTAGTTCACCTCAACGAAGTTGAGGGGACTATTGGAGTACCCCCGGCGTCCGCGTCTACGTCTACGTCCGTGTCCGCATTTGGGCATATATCTCTGCAACTATGCATGGTAGGGTCATCAAACTTTGT
>MJUU01013921.1:7438-23412 GCA_002080025.1 Modiolus philippinarum | reverse complement strand
TCTTGATAATTCTGTTTGGTAATTTTGTTATTACCCCCATTCAGTGCTTTGATTATTAGTATATATATATATATATATTTCAGCAATCCACTACCAGAATCCATACCCTAGACCTGTAAGTATATAAATAGCTATATATATAGATTACACCATAAGATCCCGTTCATTACCATATTTTATCCACTAGAGATAGTTAAATTTTAAAATTCTAATTGCAAGGCTTGCCGAGCATTTTAAATTTTTTAAATTTAACTATCGAGAGTGGATAAAATATGGTAATAATCTGATTAAAGAGGTTTAATTTTTTTCTCTAATGATAAATGATAAACACCGAGAATTGTATTCTGAATAGATTTGGTGGGAAATAGCACGGGGCTTTATTCAACATACATTGAATATGAAAATTTATCTAATGGGTCAAATCCGGACTAACCGGTTTAAGCTTCACATATCATTAGAGAAATAGATTTTTGTTTATTATAAAGTAATAGTATTATACAGTCTATAACAGTTTTGTCTTATGTTATTTGGAATGTTGTTAGATAACCTCAAGGCAGTGTTATGTACCATGGTTTGTGACCCTTGTCCCTTCAACTCGTACACAGATGAAGTTTTGAGTCGATACTGATACAGCTTCAAGATAATGCTAAAACATGTAAATTTTGCCGTTTTTGTAAATATTATTGTTATTGGTTCTGTTCTTTATAACTTCTATAATCACAATATACTATATAACATTTCAAATTAATATACACATTATCATTTAAGAATACATAAAAGAATAATAATTATCTAATTTGTCCATTAACTGGCTCTCTTTCATATTTCTTGGTCTAAAACCCCCTGGAAAGAATTGTAATTATAATGGACTTTCGCTTGCATCCTGTTTACATTTATCTTGATGACAAAGTGTCTTGATAGGGAATAGACCCTTTCGTGATAACTGAATTCCTGCAATTTTGAATGGGAAATGACAAAAGTTCCTGCAAAAGACATCACATATTTTATGGTGTTACATTTTACCCACTCAAAGGCATATTAGAGTGCATGTGCAAATTTCAAGACCCCAGTTATCGTGAAAGGGTCTATTGACCCATTGAGATAACAGTGCTTTAGAATTCAAAACATGTAATGAATTTTTTGATTGTTAACTGAAATCTAACTTTTTTATTGTGACATTTAAAATCTTTATATTTTTCAGATGAATTTACCTCAGACATTATTACCAACAACAGGGAAGAAATTAAAAAAGGCACAGAAAAGATTACTGGAACAATCAAAGCCAGTTTATTTAAAATCTCAAGATGTTACATAGGCATTTCTTATTTATTTTTTTTTTTATTATTGTACACATCATTCTAGGTAACAAAGACAATGTGTTCCAGCTTGTGGTATTATTTAGTAAATGTTTGAAACATTATGTGTAAAGTATTTGTGATACTGATAATTATTGTTGTATAAAAGTGATACATTGATGATGATATGTTATTTTTTATGAGCTCAAGTGAATCAATGGGTATGTTTGAGCGATTAAGATTTTTTTGTTACTTACCTGACCCACGGTTCAGTGTGAGATATTGCTATCACTTGGTGTCGATTGTTTGTCGTCTATCCTTAAATTTTCATATTTTCATCTTCTTCTCTGAAACCACTGAGGCAAAGTCAACCATACTTAACTGGAATGATATATGGAATGTCCTTCAAAAAGATTGTTACAAGGAGCACCTGATGTCACTCTTGGTTTTATGAGAGTTCACACTGTAGAATGTTGCATTATATTTATTTTTGCATCCTGTAGCTGCCTAATGTCATTGCTGGTCAGTGTTCTAGCTATGTGTCTGGACTTTTGTAATTGCTAATCCTTTGTTCCTTATGTTTTCTACTGCTATTGTTTTGTTCAGATCCTATAAAAAAAGATGGAACTTAGTTTAACATTTGACCTAATGGGAAAACATCATTTTCTTTATCTGCCCTGAAGCTAATTATTATTATAAAAAGTAAATGTAACTGTACTGGAATGATGAAAGGAAGGTCCTTTCCAAAGATTGCTCATTTCTTTCTGATTTTACAAAATACAACCAGCGCAGAACATAGTTTAACACTACACACTATAATATTGTGATCATCATGCAAATTTAAATAAACTGTACTGGAAGGATGTAAGGTTCTTCACAGAGATTGCTCATTTTTTCAGAATCTGAGAAAAAAACTGGCTGCCATGCAGAACAAAGTTTAACATTCGACCCGATGGGAATGTCATAATATGGTCATCTCCTCTGACATAATTGAAGTAAATTCAAGCAAACTTTAAAGAAATAAAGTATGGAAGGTCCATCATAGAAATTTCGTTTCAAATCCACAAAAAATATGATCATAAGCACAAAACATAGTTTTACATTGGACCCTATGATAATAAACCTTAATTTTCATCATCAGCTTGGAAACTATTGAAGCAAATTTAAGTAAACTGTATTTGAATGATGTATACAATGTACTGTAACCCTGCTTATTTCCTTCCACTCCAACAAAAAACATGGCTTCCAGCATGGAACTTAAGTTTAACATTAGACCCTACAGGAAAAGCATCATATTCATCACCTGCTAGCAAATTAACCAGCTTATCCTGGAATGATGTAGGGAAGGTCCATTATAAAGATTGCTGATTTCGTTCCAAATTGATAAAAAAGGACTCCTAGAACATAGTTTAACAATGCATCCTATAGGAAGTTTTTATTTTGCAGTATATTTGTACATGGTCAATATTGAAGAGATTATACAGGGTACATAGTTTGTCTGTGCAATTGAAACATGTATTGTAACATGTTTAGCAGTGGCATCATATGTGTCTTACAGACACCAGTCTAATTACTAAAATCAGTTTCATTCAACCTTGCACAGGCGCATGTTATCCTCTATTTTTTATTTCATCTTCTGCTCTGAAAGTCCTAGAGCAAACTGAAGTATCTGTATTGCAATGATGTATTTAAGATCCTTTACAAAGATTTCTCATTTCGGCTAGATTCTGTCCATTGTTAATTTTGTGTTTGTTAACTATTCCACATCCATGGGCTAAAACATGGAAATGGCGTTGTTTGACAATTTGCAATGAATTTTGCTCAGACTGATGCTAAGGGCCGTCTTGAACTTTCTATAAGGTATAATTAAAGCTCAATTTTGAAGGCCTCATGGTGACTCCCATGATAAAGAACAACATAAAGCTTTGTCCCGTTGCTTGGTTCTGCCATATATTTGTAGATACTCTGTCTTGTGTGCATATTTTCCCATATCCTTTGATTATTTATTTATGGCTGTCAGCACAGAATATAGTTTTACATTGGGCCTATATGGAAATCATCAATTTAGTCATTTGCTCTGAAATAACTTAAGTAAATTTAACAAACTTCATTAGAATGATGCATGGAAGGTCAGTTACAAAGACTGCTCATTTCCGTTGGAAATGAGACAAAAAACATGTCCTCCATCACAACACATAGTTTAACAAATGCTCCTGTGGGAAATTCTTTTCCTATCACCACTAAACAAATTCAACCACACTTCGTAGAAATAATGTGTGGAGGGTCTTTTTCTCAATGATATCTCATTTGAATAATGTGTGGAAGGTCTTTTTCTCAATGACATCTCATTTTAATGATGGTGGAAGGTCTTTTTCCATTTCGGTAAATAGACTACCCGTTTTTTCAATATCTCATTTTATCCAGGACAGATGAAAACATTTGGCACCAGGGGAGGACATGTTCTATCTTCGACCTCATGGGAAAGACCTTTTTTGAATTTTGTTATCTTTAAATTTTATAGCTCACTAAAATATACCCCTCGCTCCCCCATTTGATTCCAGAAGTAAAAAAATCAACAAGAACAAAAGAAACAAGTCAAAATCAAATTTTTAAATATAGCTGGTGCACAATGGCAATATAAACGGAACATTCTGTGAAAACCTCATTGAATTCCACCAAATAGTTTAGGAGGAGTTGTTGCCACAATGTGTGTACCCTTATGGGGGACGGAATAACGAATGGTCGGACTAACGAAAGGACACCATGATCCCTATATACCGCCCGCTAAGGTGGGATTATAAAAAAGTTGTCATTTCAGAGCCATCGTATCCATCATTACACATGGACAGAAGTGTGAAACATTGTTTTACATTGAACCCTATGGGAAAGCATTTTGGTAATCCTTTTCATCCCATTGTAAAGTCCATTATTTTTTCACATGTTCATATTTTCCTCTGAAAAAACTGACGCAAATTCAACCTAACATTACAGGAATGTTATGTTGTAGGTCCTTTACCAGCTGCACTCATTTCGTTCTGAATCGACAAAATAAAGGCTGCCAGCAATGAACTTGGTTTAACATTAGACCATATTGGAAAATCATCATTTTCATTGGCTGCTGTGAAACTGTCGAATTGTATTGGAATAATGTAATCGTAATATTACTATTATCTAAAGGTATCTAAATTCTAAAACCTAAGGTTTAACTCCCTCCATCGTAGTTTTGTCCTTAGCTATATTTGATATTACTGATTATTCGGATTTCGTTTGGTTTTATGCATTTTAAACACCTTTTGAAATTACTGATTTCCTATGTTTGTATTCTGGTGCTGTTGATGAGGAATTTACTTCCGAATGGCCATACAGCTCTTTAAAATTATTGCAGCTGGAGTTAACATATGTGTAATGTTCTCATGTTCACTTACTCCATATCCTTTCGTAAAATATTACAGGAGTCTATCTAACAACATCCGCTTTCATTGAATCTATGATCAGGACAACCAATGTTGATGTCTCGTGTTCCATACAGGAACTGTATATTCAACACAAATTAAAAATAAAGTGGAACTAAACAACAATGAAAAAATATTTCAGTGTTTCACAAAGTTAGTATTCCACAAATCATCAAATCGACAAATAACACATTACAATTGTATTCAAGAACCAATTAAAAAAGCATGAACTAATATCTCGAACCACTGATTTTGTTGTTACATGGCCGCCAGTGTGGAACATAGTTTATTACTGGCAATGTAGGAAATTCACATTTTTAAAATCTCCTCAGAAACTTTGCAAGCAAATTCAAACTTCACAGAAATGATAAATGGAAATGCTCATCGTCGAACAACGCTACATCCATGGTTTTCTTGTCATGTTAGTCTTTTTGTCACAACGGATGACAGCGTTTGTAAGTACACTTTGCTAGTTCATTTTATGTTTGTTGACAATCATTACACATACGTTGTATCATGTGGATTTGCTCCTTATCCCTTTATTGCTTATGATGCATTTTGGGATGACAACTACAATGCATGCTCCATGTCCGGGCTCCATGTGCTGTCCGTGACCTACATTTTTCGCATAGGTGACTTTGTTAGGTAGATTTGTTAAAGCCCATTCCCACTTACAAGCATGTCCGGCATATCAGTTATATTGGTATGTATGGTACATTTTAATATGGGATGGCAACTGCAATGCATGCTTTGGACGCAGTCTGTGGCATTCATTTCTCACATTAATGAATATGCCTCAGCAGATATATGAAATTCAGGGAAAATCAATGTAGGAACCATGACAAAAAGATTTTGAAGACATACTAATTTTCAGGTTTTGGAACTAAAAAATTGAAATAAGCAACAAAAAATAGGATGAGCTTCAGTCTTAAGGATTAACCTGCAGAAAAAATTACTTGGCTATCTATGAAAATAAAAAAGATACACCGATTTGAATTTAGTCCGAAAATTTGCAGTAATTTCAATTTTTGCTCAGTTATACCAAATTTCGACGCTTTATATCTTGAAAATTAGTCCGATAAGGTATATTTATTTTTGCATATTTGGCAATCTATGAAAATAAAAAAGATACACCGATTTGAATTTAGCCCGAAAATTTGCAGTAATTTCAATTTTTGCTCAATTATACCAAATTTCGACGCTTTATATCTTGAAAATTCAACTTACCATGTATGTAAAGAGATTTTGTCCCATATGCATTTACTCAATAACCCTTTATTTGTTCATTTATGGTAGAGTTTGTCTTTCGTGCAGTGTGGAGTCCGTAAAAAGATTCCCCGTGCTTAAGGTTGATGCTCTTTTATTTTGTCAGTTATGGTTTACTTGTTCATGTAAGAATTTCTCATATGAAAGCGCTATCAAAATTCAAAAGTTGGTTTTCTTGTTTTGTAAAAATTAAACTATTTTTTCTGGCAATCTGTATATATACTGCCCACATCTCCCGATTTTACTTGCCAAGTTTTCTCACAATCAACTCGATGAGTGCCCCATCATCGTTTATATGTTGTATTGTCTATTTGTCCTTTTGTGACAGTGTTTGTAGAGAACTTTGCCCGATATGTTATGCTTTTTGATGAACCCGTATCCATGACAAAATGGATACATGGATGAAGCGTTTTTCAACATTTTGCAAGTGAAATCCGCTCAAACCAGTGCCATGGGCCGTCTTGAACTCACTGTGAGGTAGGAGTGTTAAGTCTTTACCGAAGGCCTCATGGTGACTTGAAGATGAAGAACAACTATGAAAGCGTTGTTCCATTTGCTTAATGTTACCATGTATCTATAGGGATTTTGTTCCATGTACATTTATTCCTTATCCATTTATTTGTTTATATTGGTCTCTTAGTTTTGACAAAAGTTATGAATAAGTAATGAAGGGATATGGAGTAAATGCACATGAGACAATTCTCTCCGAATGCATTTCTCATATGATCTACTTTAAATTGTAAAAAAAAACAGTAGCAACCATGGGGATGATGTTAAAACACGAAAATTGCAAACTTTGAAAATTTAGTTAAAAAATTAATGTTGCTTCAGAGGGCCCAATGTTAAACTAAGTTCCTTTTTGGCAGCCACCATGGATACGCTGTGAACGTGGAACCAATGTTTTACAAAGTACCACCAAAGAACCATTGCGGCCAATCGTGGTTCCAATTGGCTCAGTAGTCTCAGAGGAACAGATCTTGCAAAATGTTCCCATAGGGTCCAATGTTAAACCATGTTTCTCGCTGGTGGCCGTATTGGATGAGGTGCGAACCTGAAAAGCACCTTTTCTGTAAAGGAATAACCAAGGTCTATTGTCCCCTTTGAAATTAATATCCGGCAGGTTCGCACTGCATTTAATATGGCCACCTGTGGGGAACATAAGTTATTACTGGTCCCTTTCGGAAAAATTCTCTAAAACTTTGAGCCCAATTAGAACTAAAGTAAATAACAACTGTCCATTGATGGCCCCCTTTTAAAACGGTATCCGGCATATATGTACTTCATCAAAAATAGCCACCGGCGAAGAACACCTTTTACTAGTATCCCAATTACAACCAAACTAAGTCACAATAGTCATTAAATGGTCTCCGCTAAAAAAGTATTCGGTAAGTCTGTAACTCATCTAGGATGGTCGCAAAAGAGGACCATTGTTTTACACGTTATACACGTCTGAAAAACACATTCAAAGATCTTTTGAAACCACTAGTCCAATATTAATGTTCAGCATGTCATTTTTCAGTTCAAATTTGATACTGCTGAGCAAATCTTACGGGAATTTTTTTTCAGTTAGAAATTAACGGGATGGTGGGAAAAAACAGGTATTAAATGGTCATTTTTTGAAATAAAAATATATTAAAATTAAATTTTTATTTTAATCAATATTTTACGAAAGGGTATGGAGTAAATGAACATGAGATCGTAACACACATGTTCCTACTGCAATAATTTTAATGAGCTGTATGGCCATTTCGGAAATTAATTCCTCATCAGCAGCACTAGAACCCAAACAAAGGAAATCCATAACTTCAAAAAATGTTTAAAATGCTTAAAACCAAACGAATTCCGAATAATCAGTAATATCAAATATAGCTAAGGACAATACTACAAACATTTATTTACATTCCTTAATGAAAAAGACATATTGAAACTGGAATGATACGTGTATATTTATCTTTTATGTTTAATATTTAATTTCATTTATCTTTCATCTTGTAACTTTGAATTTTTAGATTTTTTACCTTTTATTATACAGACAGTATTGATAATCATGTATTCTAAGTCAGTGAAAAGTTTGTATAGGCCCAAGCCAAGTTGATGGTATCCGCTCTGCATTATTGCTGAAGTCTGGATTAGACACTGTTTGAAAGAGTGTAAATAATTTCAGTTATTACAATGTTATCATAAATGTCAATAAGCAATGAGAGGATATGGAGTAAATGTACATGAGAGAAAGTCTCTACAAGTACACGGTCTAACCAAGATGTGGAAAACGCTTTTACTGTTGTTCTTTATCTTAAAGAAGCATGAGGCTGTAGACGGTCCCAAGCACAAGTTTGAGCAGAATTCATTGTTTGAATATACTAAATGTACTTAAAAGAATTGGGACACACTTGAATAAACTTTCCAATCTCTTTATCATGTCTAACCTCAATTACTGTCCTCTAGTATGGACTTCTTCTCTGAATATAACACTCAAATAATTGAAAAAAATACAGGAACATTCTTCAGATTCATTTTTGACGACTATAAAAGCTCTTATAATACCTTACTTGAAAATCCTAAATTACATCACTTAAAGTACGTAAAATGAGAACCATTTCTTCGGAGACATTCAGAATACTTAATACAAAATTTTTACATGATTTGGTTGATTAAAAAAAAATAGTAATAATAATTTTAAGTATAAAGGAATTGCAGACCTTCCCCGTCCAAGGACCACAAGATATAGTAAGAGAAGCGTTGGTATGAGGCAGCAGCAATCTGGAATTCCTAGCTTAACGAGGCAAGGAACATATCAACCTTTGGGCAGTTTTAAAATTTCATATCTACCTGGTGTTTTTTTTTTCTGAAAATTGTTTTGTAGTGCTTGCCGTTATATTCTTGCTGACCCATCACAAATGTCTCAAGTTTTACATTGTTCTGTCTAAATGTGCTTTTTTTATGTTTTGGTGCTTAAATTATATGCTGCCAGTGCTTTTATTTTATCTCAATTATGCTTGCTTTTAGTGATTTGCTGTATGCTTTGTGCTTATTAACCTGCTTTTGTGCTATGTATATGTACTTATTTTAAATATATATGTGCTGCTGGTGTCTTTTTGTGCATTTTATGTGTATTCATCATATTGTTGTGTTGTTCTTGCATGTGCTTTTGTTGTTTTTAAAACATCCATAGTCGTTAAAAGAGCTCTACAGAGCTCATGTGATTGTTATTTATGTATATATTGTATGACAACTATAAATAAAGTTTACTTACTTACTTTCTTACTTACTTACTAGAAGTCTAAATGGCTAAAGTATAAAATGGATTTTCTGGTTTGGAAGAACAGTAAAATCTGTCTTAGCTACCCCTTGTATTCAGCTACCTCTTGTCTAATTCGACCATTAAAATTTCAGCACTAATTTCTAAATCTTATCTCAACATAATGAGTCACCATGTACACCACCCTGCAAAGCAGAGCTTACTTAATGCTGCTCCGTATTTGTACTATAGTAAACAAATCAAAGAAAAACAAAAAACATACTATATAACAGCTAGAGATATGATACAAGAACATAACCTTGACCTCTCTTGTATATATAGCTATACACAGTTTCCCACCCCACCATGGCATCTCCTAAAACCCGTCGTACGAACTCAGTTATCCGATATAATAACAAAAAAGGATCTCCCATGCTTAATAAAAAGTCATGCTAATTTAATCATTGACTCACAATATAATAACTACTTAAAAATTTATACTGACGGATCTAAAAACTCAGAAAACAACCAAAGCAGTTGCGCCTATGTTATTCCAGAAATAAATATATCAAAGGGGTATAGGCTACCTAGTTATGCGTCTATTTTCACTTGTGAGCTAGTCGCAATATACCTAGCATTATGCTGGATAGAAGATTTTAAACCACTTAACGTTGTACTTTTTGTTGACTCTTTATCTGCTTTACAAGCTATATCTGATAACATTTTTAAAATCAGAACTATATTTTATATGATAAATACTTCTTATACACTTCCCTTACTAAACAAGGAATCAACATTGTAACTGAATGGATACCTAGTCATGTCGGAATTACGGGAAATGAGTTAGCTGATAAGGCAGCTAAGAATGCATTGTCACTTGAAACCCGATATGTACAAACTCTTATTTACAAAGAGGATATTAAAAATATATGTAGAAACATTATGAAAAATATCTGGCAGACAAGTTGGAAAAATAACTGTAAAGGCCGAACATTATACGCCGTGCAAGACAAAGTCTCTTTTAAAATTAGTATCCCTCGTATGGTTAGAGAAAAAGAAACTATATTATTCAAGATACGAAATGGGTATATCAATATAAATAAGTACTTATACACTCTAGGGAAAACTGAAGATGTTAAATGTGACACATGTCTTGATTCTATAGATAACGTTTATCATTTCTTATTCAAATGTAAGAAATACGAAAATCAAAGAACAACAAACATTGCTTGGGACCTCTGACCTTTCTATCACAAACCTGCTGTCTGGATACCAGCCAATGCTTGATCACATTATTATATACTTACATGAAACAGGTGTATTGTTTACACGTAAGTGACCTTATAGGTCACTCTACGACTATCATTGGTGTAAATATTTTCGTTTTTAGATTTTACAAATATCAGTTTAAAAGGGTTTACCTATATTAGGATGGGATGTGTATCTCAGCCCGACAAAAACATATGTATCTATTATTAGTTTTAATGCTTTTTAGATATAATATATAAAAAAGGGTCTACCTATATTAGGATGGGAAATAAAATCCCTGCCCCACAAAAAAAAAAAAAAAAATCCACACCCATTGTATTTTATCAAATTTAACAATATTACAACATTACTGTGTTTAGATAAGTTTTTTTTTTGCAAGTTTACATAACGTTTTGACTGGGCAACTCTTGTTGACTCTGTATGCAAGTACATTACAAAAGTATTACTATTTTTCATTTATCTCACAACCAGTAGCATTTTAAACATTTTTAAACAGTATTAGCTCTTTTCTACATCAAATACAGATACTCACCTTCTTTCCGGCATTATGAAATCCAGCTAAAATACCATGTGAATTAAATATAAATCCAAACACTATTTTTGACAATAACATCCTATTTATATAGATACCAAATCAAAGTACAAAAACACATTGCACATTTCTCGTCAAAAACCAATTCATACCAATAGATCGCATATATGCGAAAATCTCGCACAATACCATGTGAATTATTACATCCTGTATTTAAAATAAAACACACTTCACAAAACATAATCCATACCAAAAGATCGAATTTACTATAATCAACTCGGGGATAGATTCAGTATCTAAAAGTACAAGTTTAAACAGGTCAACGTAGGTCGCGCACGGATGAACTACGATAAACATCTTGCCCGTAGGCAATATGAAAGAATATCAAACTTCAGCAAATTCACATACACATTAAACAAGCTTTTCTATTTACTAAAGCAAACTTATATATTTATTTCGCTTAAATTGATACTAAGAAAAACATGCGATTAAGACATGCACTTAATCATAAAAGTTGCTCATATCTGTAATAAAGAGCAATTTCAAGTAGTTCTGTCTACTGCTTATTCCCGAACATGAACATGTACTTACAACCTGCTTCTCTGGTGAGTCAAACCAAAATTCTGTACATCTTTATTGTCAGCCAGATATTATAGTATACATAAAATTACGGAGAAATAATACTGATGTTTTGCTGATAGAAGATTGTATATAATATATATATATTACACAAAGGACGAGTTAAATACTGATATCCATTTTTTCTATCTATTTTTCTTCCATTTTTACACACATACACTAGGTTTAGATAGGCGTGACTCCTCCAAATACTCCTAAGTATTCTTGGAGAAGTCACCGATATCAGTATAATCATTTTACTATTTCATCAGTGACTCATCGGGGTGGCAGGCAAGTAATTTATAAATGTTTTACTCAATTTAGAAAGGGGGAGTACATGTCTCTGTTCTTCAGACCCCGTGCAGCGATCCTGAATTGGGAAGGGAATTATGTACCCTGACTTAAATATACTTTATACCATGATAGAGAGAAATAGTATTATATCCATACCTTACATATACGTAATGAATATGCCGTCTGGTAGTGGGAGGGCGAGGGAGATATCTCCCCTGCCCTCTCAATACACAGAAACTACTGTAGCATCTTAATATTTTAATGGATATGATATTGGCAAAACGGGCTAGAAAGGGATCATGTGCTGGGAACTGTATCGAAAAGGGGACCATATTATACAACCCAAAGTAACTAACTGTTATTCATGTATAACAGTGCCAAATAGCAGTATTAAACATACACGCAACTGCAACTAATAGATAGACACAAAAGTTATTCAACAACATTTTCTACACACACAGAACCTATTTATTTATTACAGTCGATTACACAAAAGTTTTGCATTATAAACTCGCCATACAATTAGTAAATTATTTTATAAATATTGGAAAACCATTTTTTTTCTTAATAGGTGATATAATTCACCAACATCACGTACAAGGGCGCAATTACTTTATAGTAAGTCGCCTCCAAAACCAACCGGAGAAGAAGAAAATTTCCTCCTAGGGTATTTGCTCTTAATCTTAACTGTATTCAACTACCACCTGTGCGACTAAAGACCGTCATTTGAGCACTATCACAGAAACTGCTAAGTCATGGATATGTTCAGCCTTTGTTACTTCCATCCCTTCATGAATTGGTTGTTGTATTTGTGGCGTTCGTGTGTTTTGTGTTAATGTGGTGACTTCCGCCTTATGTCTCCTGTTGTTTTCGTTTTTGTCTCGTCTCTCGACTGTGAATTATGTAATATTGTGCCTTTTCCCTCGGTATTCTACTGTCGTTGTTTTTCATTCTAAAATAGACTCTTTGTACTGTTTTAAGCAATATGTAACACCTAGATTATAAGAGGGTCCATGTTTAAACTTTTTTGAAAGGTGGTCCGAAATGGATAGGAATAGATTATGCAACATTTCGTTGCCATGGAAACCAAACCAGAAAAGTACCTTTTTGCTTTTTGCTTCCGATTCCTCATGCAGTTGGACAAAAATTATACATGTGTATTTATCAATCCAAGGATATTTGTTGTCGCTTTGACCCATGAATTTCAATATTTATCAGTTCATCTTAGAGTGGAATCATTAATCCTCCACTCTGTTCACTGACCATTTACATCTAAATGTGGAAGGTAAATGAAATTTTAATCGAGATTTATTATTAATATAAAGTGTTTTTATATCTTTTTTAACTAACATAGCTAGTGAGACCTTTTGTCATGGCTTGGATTCTGTGTTGCAATATGGCCGGGCAATACGGCTGCCGGTATGGAACACAGTTTAACATTGTCCCGCATTTAAAAATGCTCGGCAAAATTTAACACAAATTTGATCACAATAGTCCTTGGGTCTCTCCAAATTTAAGATAATTGCATACCTCATATAAGATGTTACCAGCAGGGACCACACAAAATGTCAGTAATAACGCGCAATTTGATTTGTTGTTTGGTAATGAAATATCGTCTATGATTGGCAAAGTAAAAACATGAGTTCTACACACCCTGTGGTAAACTTAAATGCTGTCTTGACCAATCAGCGAAAGGCAAAATTCCTTATCATTCAATAAAAATTGTAATCATCTCATCTTAAGTGGATACTAGCGCGGAGCATTGTTTACATGGGACCATGTTGGAAAATTTTACCTTAACTGCAATGTAATTCACTAAGAACAAAAATGACTACATTCTGCTTTTAGAAAGGAAATAAACAGTTAACATATAGGGAATAATACATGGCAAAATCAGTATCACATGCCGTATCATCCCGAGTTACCAATATCAGCCCGAGGGATGATATTGGTCGTAGGATGATACGGCATGTGATACAGATTTTGCCATGTATTATGCTAGGTTTACACCGCCGATCAGACCAACTCGATCAACTCGACCATGCTGTTTTATCCCGATCAACGTCATAAAATTCATTGATCCAGCTAGCTCACGACATCCACTCGACCTTTACCCAATTTAACACGACTATCGCTCGACCATTCTCGATCTCTTTACGATTCACCTACGACTTATGCTCGACCCTCATTCGACCAACCAGACTTTGTCAGATTGAGCCATATCATAGCCCGATCATGTGTTCGATTAACTAGACCTGGTCGGGAGAAGATCGTAAAATGATCGAGTGTGCTCGAGTTTGTCCTGTTAGTTCGTTTGTATATATGGGGATAAAATGTGAAAATATCGGGAACAGATCAGCATGGTGGTAGTGCAGCAAAATCTGTGGCCATTGTGAGTGATGATTCAAAGAAAAGATGATACTTATTATAGATCTAGAGTAGCAGAGAAGGAGGGTCCGACACAGAAGACGGGTAGTTTGGGTTATAAAATAGCAACTGCTTCAAAGTCATCATTACAGAGGAATGAATGTTCGCTTTAACATACTTGCAGGCCATCCTCCCGTCAACATGCGTCAGAATGCGACTGTTCGATTTTCCTGTCATTACATGTAGGATTAATCTAATACATAAAACAGAAGATATATCATCACATGATATCGATGGTAACTAGATTAACAGTAGTTTCCATGTATAGCCTTAAACCTGCTTTCTGTAGAAAAATCCGCTTTTTAGAAGGTGCAAATGGCCAGCGGCTGCCCGTTGGGTACGACATTTTCCCGGTGCAAATCTAACAGAATTTTTTTCATCTTCTAGTACATGTTACAAATGTTAAAAATCGCATTTTTCTTATGTAATTTAGCTTGAATCAAGTACAAACCTGCCCGGAAGAAACAATATTTTATTCTTGAATTCATGTATTTAGTGAGTGTGTATATTGGGTACATCTTGGTTTCAATTTCAAATTCTGTCGGCATAGCTATAGTCGATTGAATTTAAGCTCTCTGCACGTTATCCTTTAATTATACTAGTATAACGCACAATCTAATATTCTTTTCTACAATCCTGATATAGCGAGATTGAGCTTTTGCCATTATTTTGTGTCCGTTGTCTATGAACTTTGCATTCAAATATATTCTACCAAGAAACCACCGAGTCCTGATAGACCTCGATTGGTTCAATGTGAAAAAAAAAAACCGTCATATCCGCTTCTTATCAAATACAACTGGCAATGTACTAGTAGTTTTAAATTTGATCTTAGGGGAAAATTCATTAAACGTTAACTCTGAAACCCCTAAGACAATTGGACCAAACATGTTACGATTGCCAAATGATGGTCCCTTTTCAAAATAGTGTCTGTCAGTTAGCTAATAGTTAGCTAATACAAGAGAACTGCAAAAGGGGACAGAGTTAAACATTGTACCAGAAGGATTTTCACTGGACCAATTGCAGCCAAAATTAGTCAAAATAGTCCTTGAATGTTCCAATTTCAAAATAGCATCTATTTTGTCTGCATGAAATCCAAGATGGCCCACATAGGGGAACATAATTTTATATTCGGTCCACCTTAGATATCCATTCAAATACTTTCTACTCTGAAACCACTTTGCCAATTGGCCAAAATTAAAAACATTAAAAACAATTAAAAGGATGGCTCCTTTAAAAACTGAAGTAAGGCCCTAGTGAGAGACTGAGGCACATGAAAGCCTCATGTTATGCTATTGTGAAAAAAATGACTTGCTGTTGTGTTAAATCGAGTAAAGGTCTTGAGTGGTCGAGTAAAAGTCGGATACAGGTCGGGAAAAAATCGGGTTATGGTCGGGAAGATCTTGTATAGAAAGAAAGAAAGAATCGTGTTAGTCGAGTAATGATCGGGTACTAATCGAGTTGATCTGGAAGCGACTCGGCATAATCGAGAAGCGAATGAGTTAAAGTCGGGTAGAAATCGGCATGATCGGCTAAAATTTTGAAACTCGATCAAGACCGATCCCTTTTCGACCTCTTCACGACTA
>MJUU01013918.1:0-20101 GCA_002080025.1 Modiolus philippinarum | reverse complement strand
TGTTGAAATTTCAGTGATCGACCTGCTGCGGTCGTATCATGCTGCGCTCGGCATAGCCCTTTATTGCGTTTGTACCTCATCCAAGATGGCTGCCAGCGTGGAGCACAGTTTAACATAGGGACCCTATGGGAAATGCATTCAAATGTCTTCTCTGAATCCACTGAGCCAATTGGAACCAAACTTGGTTACAATAGTCTTTAGATGTTTTCCTTCAAAGTTTGGGATTTTTATGTTCATACCTCATTGAAGATGGCAGCCAGCAGGGAACATAGTTTAACATAGTAGTTTAACATAGGGACCCTACAGGAAATGCATCCAAAGATCTTCTCCTCTGAAACTACCAAGCCAAATTGAACCAAACTTGGTTACAATAGTCCTTGGGTGGTCCCCTTTAAAGTTTGTGATTTTTACGTTCTTACCTCATCCAAGATGGCCGCCAGCGTGGAACATAGTTTAACATAGGGACTCTATGGGAAATGCTTTCAAGTGTCTTCTCCTATGAACCTACTGAGCCAATTGGAACCAAACTTGGTTACAATTATCTTTGGGTGATCCTTCCAAAGTTTGTGATTTTTAGTTTGTACCTCATCCAAGAATGAAAATGTAACATCTGCTGAACTGATTTATAGTATGGATGGGTTGTCTATAGGTGACAATGAATAAAACCAGTGACTAGGTGAGCGATACAGGCTCATGTGAGCCTCTAGTTATTGGATTACTATGCATGAAAAAAACTTCAAGTGGATATTCTCATCAAAATGATTCAAACAAGAGTTACTAACATTCAGACCACTCTTGTATTTAAATTTAATACTAATTATTGATAACTTTTTAGCTCACCTGACCCAAGGGGTCAGTGTTAGCTATTTGCCATCACTTGGCGTCCGTCATCCGTCGTCTGTCGTCTGTTAAACTTTTCACATTTTCATCTTCTCCTCTGAAACCACTGAAGCAAATTCAATTAAACTTTACAGGAATGATGTATGGAAGGTCCTTTACAAAGATTCCTCAGTTCGTTTCAATCCGATAAAAAACTGCTGCCAGCATGGAACATAGTTTAACATTTTCATCAACTCCTTTGATACTGCTGAAGCTAATTCAACCAAAGTTTACAGGAATGACGTACTTAAGGTACTTTACAAAGATTGCTCATTTTATCCTGATTCGACAAAAAACATGGCCGCCAGCAAGGAACATAGTTAAACATTGGCCCTATGGGAATAACATCATTTTCAACATCTGCTCTGTAACTATGGAAGCAAATTCAAGCAAACTTTACAGAAATGATGTATTGAAGGTCCTTTACACATATATCTCATTTTGTTGGGATCAGACAAAGAAAATAGCTCCAAGCATCGAACTTGGTTTAGAATGGTACCCATATACATGTATTAAAAGATTTTTTCATTACATGTGCTTAAATTACTGTATATCGGGTAATTTTGGTGGGGTTTTAATTTTTGCGTATTTTCGCGGATGGACTTAAATCGCGAAAATAAATTCCGCGAATATTTATGTATTCTTAGGATATATATAGGATCTTTGATAATCCGCGAAAATTTTAAACGCTAAAATTTTTGGCATACATTTTCCACTTAAATCCGCGAAAGTTTTGGCCTGCGAAAATAACCCGCTCTACGGTATTGAAGCAAATTCAGTCAAACTAAGATTGCTTATTTTGTTTTGATCTGAAAAAAAAACAAGACTGCCAGCACATAACATATTTTAACATAGGATCCTATGGAATAAACATCAGTTTCATCACCTGCTGTAAGCATTTTGTCAGGTGAGCGATTCATGCTCAGTATCTGAGCCTCTAGTTTGTTTAGTTTAACAGCTCCATGCTTTGCTCTAAACTTAAGAATCTAAGACACACTTGAATAAATTCTTTATAGAAATTCAATGCATAGTTTGCGATACTTACATGTTAAATAATGTGTTATATCCAACCCTTAGTTTGTGTATTTGTAAAATGACTAAAGTTTACACAATTAGCAGGAATTAACCACTTAAAATTTGTTTTATAGAGGAAAGATTTTAAGTTGATAGGAAATATGCAAATTCACGAGATATGTAATGATGACTGTGTATCAATAATAAATTACATGTTCATATAACAATTAATTTTGGGAAAAATATCATAATCTGAATAGACATATAGTCGTCAAATATTTGGATGAGTTGACATTATTATGATAAATTTGTACTATTAAAAGAATGTTTCAGTGAAAACTGCCATTATGAAAACTGAAATTTTACGGTGTTTAAAAACTGTATAGTTGAAAAATTATAATTTTGCGATTTAGTAAGTGCTTTGTCAAAATCTGATGAAGCAAAATTTTCTTTTACTACAAGGATTAAGAAAGGTCTAATACAGTCAGCAACATACATGTGATAGCTCCCGGATCCTGCGGGAGTCTCCCGTTTTTAAGACCTGAAATTTGTCTTCACGGATTTGGCTGTAAAACTCCCGTATTTCAGTTGTTGAAAATAATGTGAAAAGTAAACAGTTGTGTACCCTATAGTGCCTGTCAATCAGTTGCGCTTGGTTGATTTCTCATTGAATTTAAAGGTAATTAATGATATTTTGTTGTTTTAAATAATCACAGGTGTCATTATAGCCTCCAGCAACATGGCCATGATTTAATTATCGTCATTTTGTTTTACGAGTCACCATGTTTACATAAGTCAAAGTGGCATGTGAAAGCCCAGTTTAGGAATTCAGGACATGTAATACACATATATGAAACAATAAACTGATTGTTTAATGTTATAAGCCCTGGTAGTCACAATTTCAAGAAGTAAAACGGATAAACCAGGTCAAAACTTCGGATTGTTCAATTAGGCAATTGATGTCCAGAGTTATTTCCCCTTATAGTGTGTAAAACATAGACCAAAAAAACTTTCCGGTGTAACATTTTCTTAAAATCATCTATCAATTCTTCAGAAATGAAAAGTTACATCACTTTTAAGAATTTTTATTGGATTTTACTACATATTGTTTAAATATTTGCAATGACCTTTTGATCAGACAAGTTTTAAAGAATATATAAAGTTTTATTGCAATCTTTTAAAAAAAATTTTTTAATGTGTTCCTTTTACTAAAGGTCCTTTCTAAGAGCATCTCCACTAAGCAGTTATTTCAAAATGCAAATGCACACCAAAAATAACTACAGTAGAGGGACATGCATGGATTTCAGAAGTATTGCCTCAATTTTTTATGCAGCTGAGATCTCTTGATTCATTCATCTTCTTTGAAAGGAGAATTATCTCTATCTACATCCTGAAAAGAAAAACATATGACCAAGAATTTACAGGATTCTATATCAAGTATTTCATAATGATACAATATTAGGCTCGATTACTTTACTTTAACCATAAATGAACATTATTATTCATGACCAGACTTCTTCCTTCACATTCCAAAATGCTGTCTCATGTCCACACTTTCAGATAATCAAAATACAAAAGATGATTTCTGGATTAAAGTTTGTCTGCACCTTATGAACCAAATACTTCCCCCTAATGTGACCCTGAACCAACATTTCAAATATCACCTTTTGATGTTTTGTTCCTCCCTTGTGAGGTGACATTTTCAGTATTGTGGTATCTTTCAATTCAAAGTTGTAGATCCTAATATCAAATTCGTAAAAAGTCAGTCATATGTTCACCATTATGACTACTTAGTCATTATATGAAAAAGAATGGAAATGGGGTAAATGTCAAGGAGACAACATCCCATATCCAGGTTAAAACGACCAAAAACAAAACATCTAGGGGTCACCATATGGTCTTCAACACAGTGAGGAACCTCACACTATATAGTAAGCCCTAAATGGCCCCGAAAAGGTAAAAAAGTGAATAAATCAATGGAAACAAACCACATGCAATAACCCAAATATCAAGAAACTAAAATTTTATAAGAAGACAAGGACAAGCCAATAACCAACATATTCCTGACTTGGGACAGGTGCAAAAATTGCGGTGGGGTTAAACTCGTTTTCTTGGATCCAAACCCTCCCCCTATGTGTGGTGAATGGCTAAAAATAAATACACAAAAAGACTCAAAGTAAAAATCAAACTAGAAAAAAGTCCAACTTATCAAGACGAGTACCCTTACAATGAAGTACATAAAACATGAAGACAATACATACAGGTACTGTCCGGACAAATGCTCGCAGTTACTGACAGCTAGCTAAGGACATAATTTCCGTTGACTATGATATCAAGCCTTCTTACATATGAAATTTCAATTGAAATACTTCTAAATAGATTTGGTATAACAACATCATCAATTATGAAAGAAGAACATGATATTGTGCAATGCCAAATACTGCCAATATGAAAAATTGTTTAAATTTAGTTATGGTGTAAAGCATTTAGGAGATGATCAATATTTTTGCCAATAAAAACCAGAAGTAAAGATTTAACAATAATGCTGAATTTATATTCTTTATGAATAAGTTTATTCAATGGATTAATAAATTTGGAAGGACAATTTTTGAATTTATGCGCTTTGTAAATGATATTTCCATAGACGTTTGGATGTGAAATGCCCTGATGTATAAGAGCTGTTTCAAGGAGCATTCATTGTTTTTTTTACATCTATAAGTAACATCAGATGGAAAGTAACTGCTTTCATAAAAACAAAACTTAAAAAAAAAACATTCCCTGCAATTCAGTTCTGGTGCAATTTTCAAATTTATTTCACTATTAATGGAGCTAATGCCAATCATCGTTTTTCAGTATTTTAAAAATAATTTTTTGTAAGGACTTGATATATAGTATACTTATGAAATTTTTGACATCTCTGACAGGGGTATCTATTATATATGCACCTTATATACCAGTATAAGCTTGACTTGGGATTTTGCATTTGTGCTGAAATTATTAAAACAATCACTAAAAAATGTAAAACTATTTTAAATTTACCAACAGAAACTACTTGTATTAAGCTCCAAGAGTGTAAAATTGCGGAAATCATACCAGAGTAATTCCATAGAATCATTTTGAAAGAGGCATTTTAACATAAAATGGACAGGCAATTTTTATATCATCAACTTTTCTTTTGTAATGGCAGTTTTGCTGTGATACTTATGATAATATATTTTAATTGAATTTTTTACAGGCAACAGTAAATTGGGTGTATATCTATGTAAGCATGCAGATGTACAACTTCGATTCTTTGATACCTGGATGAACTTAGAAAGTGGCCAGCTTATGGTATTCAAGGTAGAGTGTTTTAACCACACCATTTATCATTAGTCGGCCCTACCGGCTTTTAGGATGGGTACTTCAGGTTTTGCACTATGTCAGTCAGTCTCACATTCTGTCTCACTCAAGTTTTCGTCTTTTATTTCTTATACTGTTAGAAATATTTAGCTAATATTTAGTATTTGAGTCAACCACCATGCGTTACAGATCAAGTTCCAGTTTGTTTCTGATCCATTGATGTTGACAGAGTTATGGGCCTTATGTTCCAGATACTAAGCTAATATTTGTTATGTGAGTCTACCACTATGAGTTACAGATCAAGGTTGAGTTTGGTTCCAGTCCATTTATTTTTGAAGGAGTTATGGGCCTTGGACTTAGAAAATTTTGGCAACATATAAGTTTTAAGAACTTTTCTTCTTAAGCATAGTTCCATATAAAAATCAAAATATTTGACAATAGAGGTGGCACACGTGAAATTTTATTTTCAGAAATTTTGTCTTATCTTAATGTCTGTTCATATAAAGTTAATTCATAAGCAAAAACAATTTTTCAAAAGTGTTTGTCGTTATGGTTACATTAGTATGTTAATTCCTAATAGTTTCTGTAAAAATATTAGTGAGTTATCTCCCATGTTGTATTACATTCTATGTAAAAAAAATATTTCAAAAAGCGGAAAGGGTTTGAGCAAAACATGATTTTGGTCCTCTTATACACACAATATTAAGTGTGTTTGCACAATAAAATAGCTCTAAATTCCACATGCATCTTGGCTAATAAGACTTGAACATGTCATAATTTATATAGATTAATAGAGGGAATTTTCCTGTCAATGATCCACTCCTTCATCTGCTATGCATTCTATGTAATTTATATCTGGAATAGGCAAAGAGTAAATGGGAAAAACTGGGTATATATCTTTCAAATGTTTAAAACTACACTGGAAAATCAACAAGAAAAAAAATTCATTCCACTCATATGCCACCAGATTTTTTTTATTTTACATGGAACTGTACATAACCATTCTAGAAATTAAACTAATATTTGCAATGTGAGTCTACCACTTTGAGTTACAGATCATATTTTAGCTTGGTTATGGTCCATTGATTTTTGACAGACTTTTAGGCCTTACACTTAGAGAACTAAGTTTTCATGACTTTTCTTCTAACCTGATCCAGATATTAAGCTCATATTTGCTATGTGACTCTACCACCATGAGTGAGCTTCGTTCAGGCCCACTGATTTTGACAGATCTATATTCTTAGGACTTGACTGGGAAAACTTTTTCTTTTACTAATTTTGCTGGTGTAACAAAGAATTAATGCTCTTCGGTGGGGACCTCTATTGCACATGCAATACGATCCTCACTTGTTTGTCATTATTTCTATAATATATGAAATCTGTAGTTGTATACTGTTTGAAGCAATCAAAATTGCAAAAGTCAAAACAGCCCTTAATTTCTACTCAACAATGTTTCAACTGTTTCTGGGCAAGAAACATCATAAATATATAATTTTTTAGGGTTATTGGATGGGACATGAAATGGACTACTTTGACTGCAATGGAAAAGGGGGATATAATTGTCAAGGTCAGGAAATTCATCCACACAACATAGAAAAAAGATGTATGATGTAAATAGAACACTTGTTGCCAAGTAACGACAAGGTTGACTTGAGTAGTGTGTCTTCATATCAGTTGTTAATTTCTATTCTTGCGATTATTTGATGTGGCTTTTTGGAATTCATTTCAATAAAGTTTATTTTGTAGAAAGTAAAGTAAATGAAATATGCAAGGTGTACAAGGTGTACAATCTATTAGATTTAGAGCATAGGTTTGTTTCCAAACCGAAAGAAGAGTGTCATATTAGAATTATAATTAGCCCCAATTTGATAACAGAGTAACAACATTAATACTGTGCTTAAATATATTGTGAAAATACATCTGTAAGGCCACACAAAGTTAATTACATTGTAAAAACCACCAAAAAAGTAGTGAGGGAGGTGATTTTGTATTTTCATTTTCATTTTTATTGAAATGACAGAAAATAGGGTCAATCAGATTAGATGAGGGAGGGCCTGCAAACCCATTAATAAACTTTTTATGGCCTAATGACGTGCACATAAAGCCATTCTGTTTGTATTTTTCAACACTCAAAGCCATAGATATTTTGGATTTCTTTATGACCAAGGTATTATAAAGTATCAAAGCATAAATTTTGGTGTATAAAGGTTTATATCCTGAGAATATTAAATGAGAAAAAAATCCCAAAGAAGAGAAGATGAAAATACCTAAATAAATATATTGAAAACAAAACTATTTTAATTACTCAGTATTACTCAATGTTACATTAAAATAGGAAAAATGAAAGTATATGGAGTGAATGTACATGTGACAAAAACGCACACGATACATAGAAAACTCCAGTCTTGATCCAAGATCTACGGTAGATGATCATAAATATGAATGAATTAATTAAAGAAAGCTGTCTACATTGAGATATATGCCACATTGTTTGTCTTATTATTATTTACATGTATATTTATTTTTTGTTGATAGGTTACCCTTGGTAGGAGTAAGGTAATGAATTTACAACCAGCAATGATTGTAGAACCCACACCAAACTATGACTGCCATATAAACCAACTGAAGCCATCTCCTACGGATCCAGTAGGTGTACAGAATAATAGATCACAGGTAAAGTGGATTATTTTACAGGTATTGAAAAACAATGGCAGTAAAATACTGATGGAACACAGCACTAGTAGATTACATAACACAAACAAAAATGGGAAAACAATGCAGAAGATCACATAAAGGACACACCTACAAAATATAATAAAATCAAAAACATAGCACAGAAAGTGCTCTCAAGTGACATTAGGTACTCAAAAAGCATTGTCCTCCTCTGCATATGACACTCCTTACACTATCAGTGAGTCAATCCAGGATTAAGCCAAAATCCAGGAAGGCGTGAAAACTATCTGAAAATGTCCATTCTTATTTGTGAAACTAACATTTCATATCTATCTCTGATATCGTGTTAATGGCTACTTCTTAAGAGATGAAAGTAAACAAAGACTGACAATATCCCGGATTTAGCAGTAACTGAGACCATGAAAATTTATCTTAAAATTTCTTCCAGCTTTAACACATATTTTGACGTCTGATTTTACAGATGTTTTGATCTTATGTGCAATGAAGAAACACAAGTTTCACATTGGCCAATATGCAGAATTTAAAATTCCCTGAGATCTTGGTATTTTGTTATTGTTTTCATGCTTGGAAAAAGTTTTCATTTTAAACCCCACCTTATACAGTTTGGATAATAAAGGATTTCGTCTATCCATCTGTCTGTCACATTTTGGTTTCCGGAGTATGACTTGAGTTTACTTTTAAGTAAAATATGCAACATTTAAGGACATAGTCACTTTCTATAAAAATATTTTTGACTTAACAACAGGTATTACCACTGAATTATGGACAAATTGCCAATTTTATGTTTTCCAGATAACAACATGGAAGTTGATTTGAAGTTCATTTTTATGCCCCGCTTACAATAGTGGGGGGGGGGGGGGGGGCAAATAGTGTTTGAGCCTGTCCGTCCGTCCGTTCGTCCATCTGTCTGTCCGTCCAAAGTTAGGTTTACCCTCAGGTTTGAGTTTTTTTTCTGTGAAGGATTTATGCTATTATCATGAAACTTTGTATAAATACACATTAGGGTATAATTAAACAAAAATCATAATAAAAAATTTATCCATGATACTAACTTCATACTTCACTGATCATGGAAAAAAGGGGGGTATTATGAGGTTTACCCTCAGGTTTAAGTTTTTTTCTGTGAAGGATTTATGTTATTATCATGAAACTTTGTATAAATACACATTAGGGTATAATTAAACAAAAATCATAATAAAAATTTATCAATGCTACCAACTTCATGCTTCACTGATTATGGAAAATAGGGGGTTGTATGAGGTTTACCCTTAGGTTGAAGTTTTTTTTTAGCCCCCTACTGGCTTCGCTGAAGGGGACTTTAGGTTTGCACTCCGTCAGTCCGTCAGTCCATCCGTCATAGTTGCCAACTCACATGATTTTCGCATGTTACACACACATTTTTAACGGTTTACATGCGTAGATTTTGTCAACGGCGTGAACATGCTTTTCAGAACTTCACACGCCATTACACGCCTTTTCATTGTTTACGTTTTTGGTTATTAGCGATATCAGGTTTTTCGTGATTCTCTGGACTTTTCCACACCCGTTGTTAATGTTTTTGCTTATTAGAGCTATCGATCCCTGTAATTTTCCAGACTTTTCACAACCATACGGTAAATTGCAAACTTCCATTCGGCCAAACAACTCATTTTAAATTGTTCCAATAAATTTCTTGGTTTTGGTAAAATATAGGTTTTCGGGACTTTTTTTCATGAAGCTTATATTTGTTATGTAAGTCTACTACAATGTGTTACAGATCAAATTTGAGTTTGGTTCCGGTTCATTGATTTTGGACAGAGTTATTGCCCTTTGATTTAGAAAATTTTGGTAAAATATAGGTTTTCCTGACTTTTTTTTCTAAACCATTCCAGATATGGTTTTAATATTTGCTATATGTGAGTCTACCATTGTAGGGTTATAGATCAAGTTCGAGTTTGGTTCCGGTCCATTGATTTTGGACAGAGTTATGAGCCTTTGACTTAGAAAATTTTGGTAAAATATAGGTTTTCCTGACTTTTTTTCTAAACTGTTCCAGATATGAAGCTAATATTTGCTATGTGAGTCTACCACTGTAGGGTTACAGATCAAAGTCGAGTTTGGTTCCGGTCCATTGATTTTGGACAGAGTTATGGGCCTTGGACTTAGAAAATTTTGGTAAAATATAGGTTTTACAGGCTAAACCTGATAGTAAAACAACCATGTACTGGGTTCCTAAACTCCACAAAACGCCATATAAATCTAGATTCATTTTGTCATCTAGTCACTGTTCTACTACTAAAGTTTCTATTATACTCACTAATACCTTGACTGCTATTAAAAACCTGGTTATAAATTTCTGTAACAAAGTATATGAAAACAGTGGTATCAATCATTTTTGGAGTGTAAAAAATTCATTGGAAGTTCTCGATAAATTAAATGCTTATAATGCCCCTTTCGAATCCCTTGAAAGTTATGATTTCTCTACCCTCTATACTACCTTACCACATAATCTTATAAAGGAAAAATTCAGACGTCTCATTCAATGGGCATTAAAAAAATCCGATTGTGAATATATTTGTTCTAATTCCTTTCAAACACATTTTGGTAATACAAAACAAAAGAACTCAATTAATTGGACTTGTTTTGATATGATTTCAGCACTTGAATTTTTACTTGACAATATATTCATTCGTTTCGGTAACTCTATTTATCGCCAGGTCATAGGAATTCCTATGGGTACCAATTGTGCACCACTTATAGCGGACCTCTTTTTGTACTGCTACGAATCTCAGTTTATGACCAACATCAGCAAAGACCCATCTAAACAGCATTTAATTGAAAAGTTTAACAATACTTTCCGATATTTGGATGATATTTTAACTTTGAATAATGACGACTTCAATACATATTATAAGGACATCTACCCTAAAGAACTTACTTTGAATAAAGCCAATTCTAATAATCATCATTGTCCGTTCTTAGACATCAATTTTGATATAACAAATGGTAAATTAGACACTAAAATTTATGATAAAAGGGACGATTTTTCTTTTCCCATAGTTAATTATCCATTTCTGGACGGTGATGTTCGATTAGCGCCGTCATTTGGTGTTTACATATCTCAACTTGTTCGATTTGCTCGAGTATGTAATAAAGTTTGCGATTTTAATGAACGGAATCTTTTCATAACTGAAAAACTATTACATCAAGGTTTTCGTTATCATAAACTAGTTAAAACCTTTACTAAATTTTATCATCGATATAAAGACTTAGTTAGTAAATACAATGCAACCTGTAAACATCTTATCAAGGCTGGCATTTCACACCCCTTATTTTATGGTAATGTTTTACATAAAAGTAAAAAATACTTACACTCGCCTAACAAACCTATAAAACCTTTAAATCGTCTAATTCATAAGGGTTATAATTACAGTATTGTCGTCAAGTCATTACGTATGGCCTTCTTTGGTATTAACATTGATTTTTTGATAGGGTCTTTGCATTTTAACTAAACACATTCTAAATTTCTAAAATCAGTATTGCATGGACACGGGTTATGTATTCCGGTATATACATGAAATCATTATGCTAAACTCCTCACAGGAAGGGATCTTGATGGAAGCTGTATACTGAGGGTACATAACTTAATTTGTCAGTTGGTAATGGGTCTGGAGCTGGCATGTCAGTTAACTGCTAGCAGTCTCTTGTGATTTCATGTTTATGTCCGTATATTTAATTCTTTCAGTTACATTTTTCACAGTTGACTCAGTCCTGTTGCCAACTGATTTTTACTGTTGTTACTATTGTTTTTTTTTTTTTTATCACATTGGCTAGGGGGAAGGTTTGGGCCCAATAAAACTAGTTTAACCCCGTCGCAGCAGGTTTGCGCCTGTCCTAAGTCAGGAAATTTATTAAGCCTTTGTGTGTCTTGTCTGTTTTCTAGTTAGTTCACTTTATGTCTATCGGAGTCTAGGAAGATGCTTATTTCGCTGAACTTGATTACTCTTTTATTTAGGGGCCAACTCCGACCTACCGTTGGGTGTGGGGTTTCCTCACCGTTCATTGAAGATCTTATGGTGGCTTTGAGTTGTTATTGCTCCCCTTGGGGTCGTTGTCTCTTTGGCACATTCCCCGTTTCCCTTCTTTTTCTTATTTCCAGACTTTTTTTATAAACCGTTTCAGATATTAAACTGATATTTGCATTTTTAATCAACTACTATTTGTTACAGATCAAGTTTGAGTATGGGTTGGGTCCATTGATTTTTGACAGAGTTATGGGCCTTGGGTTTCGGAAAACTTTTCTTCTTTAAATTATTCCACCGGTACGGGACTTCTATATTGCCTTGCAATATGATCCACACTTGTTCTGTAAAGGATGTGTGATATTATCATGAAACTTTGTATAAATACACATTATGTTGTAATTAAACAAAAATCATAATGAAAATTTATCATTACTACCAACTTCATGCTCCACTGATCATGGAAGAAGGGGGATAGTATGAGATTTAACCTCAGGTTTAAGTTTCTTTTCTGTGACGGATGTATGCTTCTATTATGAAACTTTATATAAATACACATTAGGATGTAAATAAACAAAAAACATAGCAAAAATTTACCCATGCCATCAACTTATTATGGATTTTCTGTAAAGATTGAATGCTATTATCATTAAACACCCTTTAAATTATTAGTAAATACCCATCAGGGTATAATTAAACAAAATCATAATAAAAATATATCCATGCAACCAATTTCATGCTTTACTGATTACGAAATATAGCATATTTCAAAATAGTTGCATGGCAGGGCATTGTGTCTGTTAGACACATATTCTTGTTAATACTATGGGAAAATGTCATTACCTATAATATACAGATCAAGTTTGTTTTTCAGTAGGATTGGTTTACATTCCAGAGTTACTACATTTGTGCAAAATATGTTGATTTTTAAGGTTTTCAGATTATAACCTTATTTAGCTTTGAAATAAGGTTTCAATATTTTGTGAACATGTTGCTAAAAATAAAATACTGGTTAAATTTGATTTTCACTGTAATGGATTTTTAACGATAATACTATGAAAATAATTTTTTTTTTCATCATTGAAATATATTAATGCATTGGCGGATCCAGGGGGGGGGGGGTTCCGGGGGTTGGAACCCCCCTTTTTTTCTGGGCAAACATATATTTTTTAATGAATATCCTAGTGTTTTACTAAGAAAACCCCCAAAAATTTTCGCGCCTCGCTCCACTCGGCAATATTTTCTTTAAATTTTACTTGGACCCCCCCTTTTCAAATTGCCTGGATCCACACCTGTAATGCATGGCCTTTTCCATATAAGCACGAGGCATCATCCGTGGGCTGAAGTGGGTTGAGGAATGATTACTGTGCTGATATGGAAAAGGCTATATCTCAATCTGTTGATTATATACTTCCAATTTGGGTTTATCATCATACCATATATACCATATATCATGTAAAATAAAAAATGCCTGCCATATTTTACAGATGAGCAATTTTGGCACATCTTTGCTTCTAATGAAATTCATTGTTTAAGTGAGATTCTAAATTAAATTTTTCTAAGAATAGTATTTTTCCTTTTTCAGATCTATATGTATGAATATGATGATGACTGTGAACCTGTACAACGACCTCGACACTGCCTTCCGTATGCTGTCATCACGTTCAAGAAAAATAAAGATAATGTTCCAGCAAAACCAGTTAGTGCTACTGTAAATAGTTACAATCGTCCAATCAAAACTGCTGAAGTTAAAGTGCCAGAAACAAATATCAATGAGAGTATACCTGTTTTAATTAATCGTAGCAAAAATGAGGCTCCGCCACAGAAAGTACCAATTATGACACAATTTCCTAGTGATCCACGCAGGCAATTGAGTAAACAAGAAAGAAGAGAATTATTTGAAAGACAACATACAGAGATGCTTAGGAGGCAAAATGCACAGGAAGCAAGTAAGCCCTCTGATTCAAGTGAACCTAAGATTTATCAATCAAATAGTGCTGCTTTTTCAAAAGTTCAGACTCGTCATGACCCTCGAGTAAAAAATTCTGGAGTATCGTTAGGACCTCCTCAAGCAACAAATGTTATAAAGCCAAAATCTCCTACTCGTGGTATTGATCCCAGAAGACCATCTTATGAAAAGCAACATCCTGGCGCAGGTTATCAGAAACAGCTGTCTGTAAACATTCCAAGACAAAGATATCTTTCTGGAGGAAGTCCCTCACCAGATGGAGACAGTAGCATAAGTGACGCTCTCACCGATCTTATTGTTAAAAATCAAGTCCGAGTCGATGCATTAGGGAGACCTATGCTGCCATCTAGTAACCAATTTAATACAGAAGAAGAAAGACAACAAGCCATAAATCAAAAATTTGCCGATGAAATTCAGAAACATTTACAGATGACTGGGGCAGTCGATATGCCTCAGTATAGACCACCTGCAGATTACACTCCTCCCCCAGTTGTCAATCAAAGACCTGTACAGCCAACGACTATTCCTTCTACACCCGTAAGTAGTCTACAAGAAGATTATACTCCTCAACCAATGGAAATAGAGGTTTCAGAAACTGCCGATAGTAAACTTGAGAAAAGCGACGAAATGGAATTCGATAGCAAAATTTCTGAATTACTAAATGAAGCTAGTTTGCAAACATTTGAAATAAAGGTCACAAAGGAAGATGATACTCAGAAAGAGGCTAAGGTAGCTCCAGTTTCCGTAAAGGATCAGGGTGAATCAATTTCTAATAAAGTAAAAACTGCCAGTGTAGATACCAGTTCTAAAAAGGTAAAATCTGTTAACAAGTCTCCAGATGAGAATGAGGATGATGAAGATGATGACGAGAAACTCGTTATAGCAGATTTGGATATCGAAAGTAAAAAACAAGAAATGATTGCAAAACAAAAAACTAATAAAGAGGAGCAATTAGAAACAGACTTATTGACTTTTGTGAGTAGGGCGGACATAAAGAAAAAAGAAAATGACAAAGAAGAGAAAAAGACAGATTCTCCGAGTAAACCTATAGATATAGTTGTAGTTAAGGAAGAAACTATGGACAAAAATGAACAACTAAAGATGCAAAGGGAAAAAGTTTTGAAAGAAGTTCAAAGTATGTTAGAAAGGTCAAAGGAGAAGTCTTTAGATAAAATGGATCAGACTGAGGATAAAAATAAAACTGTTCATGCAACACCTATAGTACAAAATAAAATCCCACAGGACATTTCAGTATCTAAGCAAAATACCTCAAAGTCAAATGTTTTAAAAGAAGTTCAAGGTATGTTGCAAAAATCCAAGGAAAAATCTTTAGATAAGATGAATGAAATTGAGGATAAAAATAAAAGAGTTGATTCGACACCTACAGTACAAAATCAAACCCCACAGGGCATTTCAGCCACTAAGGAAAATTCATCTTTATCGAAAGTTTTAGTATCAAATCCAAATGTGTCGCCATCAAACATTTCTGTATCAATAGCACAGACAACTGTGTTGGATACTTCTGTATCAAAACAAACAACAGTTCCGTCAAACATTTCACTGAAAAATATGTCTCACTCGGACATTTCAATATCGAAACAAAATACATCTCCGTCTAACATTTCTGTATCAGAACAGAAGACTTCTCATCCTGGTGGAGAAATTGTTCCGCAAAATGCGTATGTGACTGAGAAACGAGAATTACCTGAAAGTGAAAATCAGCAAAATATATCTTATGATGACATGGATTATGAATTAAGTAGGTTTAGTTCTGATTCAGATTTGGAAAGTTTGAGATCCGATGATGAAGATCTGCAGTCAGATCGTTCATCTCCTGTTTACTTTGATGAAAGTTCAATGAAAGAAGTTCCAAGGGGCCCATACGATGTGCAAACAACGCCACAAAAACTTGAGTCTAAATCGGAATCATGGATTACAAACTCTAGTAATTTATTTAATGCTTACTCAGATCCTAATCAGGGACGACCTATTGATCCAAGAAATCAACCATTTCAACCGACATGGAATAAGCCTCCTGAACAAAGTTTTTATGGTACAAGTCATCCGCATATTGTTAGACCTTTAGATATAAACAATATGAACCAACCTCCTGGGAGGAGACCTGTGGATGTCAATCGTCCTAATTATTCAAATATGAATATGCGCCCAGTAAATCCTCAACATTTTGAGAGACCTCCTTATCCACCCCGAAGAAATGAGGATCCGAGGATTTATTCATCACATTATCCTGGGAAATCAATTTCAGATACCACTATTGATTATAATCGAGAGATTCAACAGAATTCATTGGCACAAGATGTTGATTATCGTAGGAAACCTAATGATAGGAACCATATTGATTTTTTTAAAGGAGTAGACGTAGATTATAGACAAAAGACCTTTATTGATGTTAACCCTGAAACTGGGGACGTAGATTATAGGAGATTAAATCCTGTTAAACCTGTACAAAATCCACCACAGGCACAAAGTATACGGGATATTCCAAGGAATCCATTGCCTCAGCAACTACTCAATTCACCTTCACAACCTGTGAACCGGAACCCGCAACAGTATAACCAACAACATATTGCGGTTAGCTCACAGGAACATTTAAATCCGAACAATTCCAGTAATATGTTAAGTCCTCCAAACTGGGGTAAAGCTGAGACAATAGGACAAATATCTCCGTCCAAAGACAAGAAAATATCATTCAAAGATTACAAAGCTAGAAGAAAGAACAGTCCCATCAGAGATGAATCTCAAAAAGGGGGGTTTGACAATATACTTCAAACAGCTGATCTTGATTTGAAAAATCTCAAAAATATATTAGAAACTGTAAATGTTGTATCTGCATTGAAAAAAGACTTGCATGATTCAGAAAATGATTCCGTTGATGGGGCACATTCGCCCCAGAAATATATAGATGACATAACAAAAAGGAGTATTGATCCTGAAGTAAAATATACTGGAAAAATGTCATTGTTAAATGAAGTGAAGGATGATGATGGGCTATTTAATTGTTATGGAGGTGAAATTATACCTGGATTAGGGAATGCTTCTTCACAAGATATCCCACCAGGAAAAATTAGTATTTCATCTATACTTGGAACTGCAATTGACATGAAGAAATTTGAAAGTAAAGACGTTGATATGAGACAAGACCAACCAAAAATTACTATTGTGGGAGAGGAGGGAAAGGTAATATTACAAGATTTTAGCATTATATTCAAAACACTGTAGTCGATTTGAAAAAAAGATGATTTGAAATTCAAGAATTTGAATAGTTGGACAAATGTAAAATATCATTTTCATAGCTTTTTTATCATGGTGTAATTAAATAAAGAATCAGCCCCTTGATCATTTTATGTAGGGATTATTGAATCTACACTTTTCATGTTCTACACTTTTCATGTAAATAGTTACAGAACTTAAGAGTAGATCAGTTACCAGTACGTACAATTTTAATGGAAATATTCTTTTTATTAAATAGATGAAACACATATATCAAAAATGAATACAATTTGTTGCAAGTTGGGGTGTAATATGAAATCTTGCATAAGCTCAATATGAAGTACAGCATTGGTGCACATTTTAATATTACACTTTTCCGTGCACAATATCCAGTGGAAATTTCATCAGCACTTATGACAACCATATCTTTCCAACACAAAATCAATTTTGACTACAAGTTTGAGTTTATCAACAGGATATTTATATATATTTTGCTCTTTGGTTAAAGTTTAATATGAAGTTATAACTCACTTAGGACATCTCTAAGAATCAAAATTGAAGATTATCTGAATACATATTAGGCATGTTAAGATTGCAGTGTATTTCTCTGTGCAAAATTTCAATATTATTGGGTCTCGTGGTCAAATTGTTGTCAGCAGGAATCTATTAAATTTTAGAGTTACTTCCCTTTACTTCTAACAGCATGGTTTAAATGTGAAAAAGAATTGAGACCCAAGTAGTTGGTCATATCATCTGATATATTGCAATCAGCCAGTACATATATTTCATTCATTACATATATAAAATCCTTACATATTTTTGCTGCAGTATTCTACATTGTTCTATACATGTAAAATGTATGAGTTATGCTCTATACATGTAAAATGTATGAGTTATCTGATGTCATCCAGCAGAAGAGTAATTTTTTCACATAAAGTGCGATAATTTCCTATATTTTTGTTCCATATGAATATATGTTATTACATTTCAGAATTATGTCAGACCATACCCATGGGAACATTTGCATGTATGTAAAGTGGAGCACTACAATCAGAATTTTCACTCACATATAACCTTACTTGGAGAAATCTTGAATCATTATTATATTTTTAATTTTATTGTTACATCTACATTTATACAACATTGCCTTACATGTAAACTTCTTTAAAGCCAATCAAAATCAATTAGTAGATTGTCATCCCAGCCCTCCCCTCAACAATTGACCGCCACACCTTAAAATAAATTTCAGCATATTTACTTTAGGTTTGATGTTTTTTCATAGATGTTCAGTTTCTGATTAAATGTCCACAAAGGCTTTGATTTTTGTCAAGATCTCATATGATTTAAAGCAGTCTGTGCCTTTAAAGACCAAACCAACTATTGTTTATACGCACAACGCAGCGCATTGTCATTGTTCTGTAAGACGTCTATGACGTCGCGCCGTGTGGAAGATCAGCAGAGTGACATTCACTATTACTACGTTGGTGATTAAAAGTTAGAATAATTTTGAAATTAAAAAAAAAGTAATCGAATTAAAAAAATATAATTTATATCTAATTAAGGAATCAAATTAAAATTCTGTATTGTCATAAAACATTAAATTAATTTAGAAAGTTAGTAACTCAGAATACATGTTTCGGTCTTGGTTTTCTTGTTTAATTAGGATTGATTCATCATATTTTGAAAAAAAGGTTACAGCACGTTTTTCGGGTTGCCTATTTCATAGCCAATACCGTAAATTGATCGATGGTAATTTGAAACAATCTTAGGCCATACAAAATTAATTAATTGGTTCTCAGGCAATTTTTCATTTAAAATGATGAGGGAGGGAGGTGATTTTTTTTATCTTTTTATTTGCCAAAAAATAGATGAGGCAGCTTTTTACATTGTAAAAACCACCAAAATGTAGTGAGGGAGGTGATTTTTTGTTTTTATTTTATTGAAATGGCAAAAAATAGGGTCAATGAGGGGCTTTTTTCAAGCCTCAAACTAGATGAGGGAGGGCCTGTGAACCAATAAATTATTTTTTTATGGCCTTAGTAACTATAAAAACTAATATCAACTTTTACTAGGGCTTTCACCGAAAAAATTGGGGGAGGGGGTATAGGATAAAAGACCCCTTCTCCCCCCTTCTACACAAAAGCCCCAATATTAAAGTATGGTTCTTTGGATTTTCAATTTTCCCAAATTGGGAGAGCAACATTTTTTTTTTTTTGCTCAATATATTTTTACTTAGCGGGAAGGGAAACAAATATTTTCATTTTTTTTAATTGTTGTATCAAAGCACAAAAATGATAAAATGAAGCCCACGAGATATATTGAAGGTCTGACATAATAAGGGCAACATCTTTATAAATAATAATAATGTACATTATACTATATACAAAGAAATAAATCAAAATTAAAATCCCGAGATAATATAACTTTCAAGTCCCGAATGATCATTCCCTAAAGGGGTGGCAAATCCCGATTTCCTGCGGAATAAAATAGTTGATTCAACCGCTCATACATCTTTAGTATTCCAATGAAGACTACAAAACGAATATCCAGCACAACACAGGAAAACATTTGAAACAAAAAAATGTACAAAAAAATAATGTAACACCTTCTTTTTCTTTTTTAACCTCAAATCACGCTAAATGTAAAAAAAATGTAACAGCTTCTTTTTCTTTCTTTTCTTTATCCTCAAATCAAGCTAAATGTAAAAAAAATAATGCTAAACCTCCTTTTCTTTTCATTATCCTTAAATCACGCTTATTAATAAGAAAGTGTGCATAAAGTACATTGCCGTACAAAAAATAAGTCATTTTTATACGACCACAAAAATTTTGCGGTCGTATTATGTATGGCGCTGGCGTCGGCGTCCGCGTCGGCGTCTGTGGACAGCATAACTTTAGTTCTAGTGAACGGATTGTTATCAAATTTGAGTATGATATTTGTTGGCACAAGCTTAAGCCCGGGTTTTAATTTCGCG